>JBBIGC010141872.1:0-37699 GCA_037576955.1 Lepidarchus adonis | reverse complement strand
GAGTAGAATAGAATAGAGTAGAATAGAATAGAATAGAGTAGAATAGAATAGAGTAGAATAGAATAGAGTAGAATAGAATAGAATAGAGTAGAATAGAATAGAATAAACCTTCATTTTCCCACGAATCAGAAATGTAGGTGTTACAGAGCTCTTTAACATCCAAAAACATACAAAAATCTTATATACATAAACTGCCAAGAAATCTTACAAACAGAAATATTTATAAAAAAAAATATGTATAAGTATATAGAAATATGTATAGGGAATACATATCTTAAGTATACTTATAAGTATTTTAAATTTGAGTTGTTTGTTAATAATTCTCACTTTAACAGATAAAATACAATGGTAAAATTGTATTGTTTCATTTAGTCGCATAATAATTCTGCACATTAATAGCTGCCTAATAATTGTGCACACATATGTATTCCCCTGAGAATGTGCACACTCACATTTCCTTTGCGCAAAAGTCATGCTTCAGGTGTATTAACATATTGGATTGAACGTTAGCACTGTATTTGTAATTAATCCTCATTATATTCACTTGCCTAATAATTGTGAACACGGTGTAGTTTGGAGGGTAGGCCTCCATCAGTGTTTCCCAGTAGTGTTGTTCAGGCAGGTCTCAACTAAGAACATGAAATATCATTTCCCTGTAGTTATCAGATCATTAACCATAAAGGATTTTTAGCCAATGATCTACATTAGAAACAGCTCATTTCAGTTGTAAGAACAAGAACACAGGGGGTTAACAGCTTGACACCTGTTGACGCCTGTTGGTCTGTGATTGTTAGTTTGCTGCTCCCCGTTTAAGATCATTGGTATTGTTAAAGAAATGAAGTCTGTCTCACTTCTCTCTTTTCCCTGAGTGATGATGGAAATGGTTACTGCTGTCCAATAGTTTGTCAGTTTGACTGATCTTCAGCATGGCAGCTTTATCTAACTCCTTGATGGGTGAGTGTGCTAGCAGAGGAGAGAGCAGTCCTGGGTCCTTGGTCTCACACTGTGGCTCTGGATTGTGAAAGAGACATCTTCTGAAAGCCTTGAATGCTTAAACACACATTCCTGCATGTTTTCCCAAAAATATAATGTAGGTTGTCACCATGCAGTATAGATCCAGTGACGTTTGGATGATTAAATCGGCCTTAACAGTTCCAGAAATGTTGAAATTTTCCATTAATTGCATTGCTGAAGTAAGCCGTGCATTCAGGCTAAGTCTGCTAAAAGATTTACTTCCTTTCAAAGTGGGAAATGGACCAGAGATGGATTTTTCAGAATCACAGAGTGACTTTTTTTCTCAGAATGTCAAAAGAGCCAGCATGGATAATAATCCCCATATTACCTGGTTGCTAACAGGCAGTAGCTCCGTCAGTTCCCCAACAGATGTGAGTCATTGCATTTTCACTTTACCACTTTAAATACTTAATTATACAATCCCGAGTCAGTATCTTGTGTGGCTTATCATGTGTGGAGATAGAAGCAATTTTTTCTAATTTGGTAGTAGTTTTGGAGCTATTTTAGATCAACGTTACAATTTTACTTGGTATTGGGTGCAGGTTGCCTTAATGGGTCTAAAAACATGAAAACACATTCGCTAAAAGTATAATTGAGTACAAAAAGATGACATGCCCAAATGATTAGTTGAATTTAACTAATTTAACGGTTTACTGCAGCCACGAACCGTTCGAAAAACAACGCAAACCAAATTTAGATCAGTGGCGATGTTCTCACTTAAATGGCATCGTTACATCCAGCCTCTCAAACTTTTTCAGCCCTTTGCTACAATACATTACATCCTAGTGTATTATACAAGCTGGAAAAAGCTCGATTTAACAAAAATACAAAGAACAAAAGTTTGTTTGCTGGGAAAAGACAAGTTAAAAAATTTTTTTTGAATGACTGGAGGGTGGGCTGTCAATCATCCGTCTACGTGTAAATTCCTCAGTATAAAATTTGCACTAAAATGCAAAAATTAGGCTTAACTTTTCAAATCCTTCAAAAATAGATCTGTAAATGTCATTGTTCTCACTGAACAACTCAATTTGTGCTGCTTTGTTGTCGCTGATGTCGGACACGATTTCATCCCCGGTATCGCTCTCGGATGTTGTAGCTGTTGCTTCGTGAAAACAACAACCTGAAGCTTAAATTCTGCAGCGTAGTTCTTGCATTGCGGTATGATATCAGTAAGTTCAAAATGTATTGTACATTTAATGTGGGACGGCCTATCGTTGGGGAAATACTGTAAACTTCTTTAGAGAGGGTCGTTTGTAGCTAATCAACTAGTGTTAGGACACCACGGAAGCTTGTCAGTAAAGTGCTCTACAGGATGTTCATTTGAAGTCTGGATGTTAGCTCGTTGTTGGCTCGGCACCTTACACAGTAGCTCAGACAATGAACTGCTCTCTCAGTCTTCTGTTCAAGCTTTTATCCTTTCTAGCAGTCACTCACACTCCATGCAGTACACTTTCCTTGGTTCAGTGCCATAGACTAGCTTTTATGTTACTTCGGGGGAATTCTGTTTGGGTCTTCTCTCACTTTTATAAAACTTTTATAAAAAAGAAAGAATGAAAAGTCATTTGAGAGCTGAATTCATTACTTTTTAAAAATAAAAAGCCAGAAAATTGATGGAAAATTGAGGGAAATGTTTGGAAAAGCAAATCTAGACAGAAAAACAGGAAGTCATTCTAGCTGAAGAATCACACCATAGCAAGCTGTCTTCTTCAGTCCTTTTGTTTATTGAGCCTTTATTGATTCCTGCTCTACATAATTTTGCAGTGGTGGAAGGTGGGTCTGATGAAGCCTATATTAAACATGGAGAACGTGGGAAAGAATGTGACTTCATAACCATTTTAGAAACTGAAACTGAAAAGGAATATACACTACCATTACCAAAAGTGAAACAAAATGGCAAAAGAAAATGGTTAATAAGCAGCTGTAACTTGTGAACAGCTGAATGTTGTGTCACTTTAAATGTTACTATTGTCTTTTTCCACACACCTCTGCAGTCAGGAATTCTAAACTGACTGAAATGTCTAAGATTTGCTTTCATGTTGACCCATGCTGCCCTCCTAACACTAGTGTCCACCTTTTTGAAAACCAAAATATGGTCAATTTAGATCAAATTGACAGATGAGCTACATTGGTTAGTAAATGTTTGACCCACATATTCCATATTTAATTGATCAGTCAAGACATGATTGGAACCCACCTGCAAGATGAAGTTTTGTTTATTATTGTATTTCACGTAAGACAACTTAAAACCCTAGGAAATGAAAACCACCTGTGGTTGATTTGTAAAACTAAACTGTATGTTTGTCAAATGTATGGACTATTTATGTCTTTCATTTGATGACTTGCAGACATGTGCTTTGACATTTTAACATAACTCATTTAAGTAAAAGAGCATTGAAGTGCGCAGACCCCTGATGACAACGCAAACACTTCATGTTTGACTTGAAATGAAACTTCCTTAAGCTCCCAAAGGTGCAATTCGCAAAATCCAATACTGGAAGGATGAGTGGGAAAGTGGAAGGATAAGACTGAGAAGACTTACATAATTTGGCCAAAACAAAAAACACATATCATATTTCATCTTTAAAACATCTTTTAAAAAAATCCTCCCCAACTGATTGGATAAATTTGCAAATCAGTCAGTAGCCAGCATTCCATAACATACCAAGTGTCTGCATGAAACAAACAATAATGGAAAAAAAAATTCAGATGAATATTTCTATGATTTTGGTTTTATTGCTGGTATTGTTTTGTCCCAACAAAATACCACTCACTTCTAGATTTCATTTGCATTCCTCAAACTGGTTTGCGGAACAGATAAAAAAGAGCTACATTTACTTGAAATCTTCGGTGTTTTGATGACATTTTACAACAGTCACTTCTATTTTGCAGAAAATGGCAACAACAACCTACCTACTGTACGAACGCTTTTGTTTTTACAGAAAGAACGTTGATTATTCTCATTTTTCAGTAATTCAAAATCAAAAGACAGTGCAGTGTCAAACCTGTGCAGAACGATGAACCTTATTGTGTAATGGTAACTACATAAAGACACAATAAAAGTAAATTCTTTAATATATGGGAATGACATAGGAGGATTTATCTAAAATCATACAGTTTGCAATGGTTCGCCAGAGCTAGCATCGATTAGCAGTTAGCCTAGCCGTCATGGTTGTCTCCCATGCAGTAAAATACTGAGACTTTCTGTGTATTATAAAATAAAAGCGGTTTAGAGTTGATCTCGTCTAAATGCAGCATATGATTAGCTTTACGAAGTATAATCTCACAATCTGGTTCTCTTAATCTGGCAAATACAACGAATAAGAATAAGACAGAAGAAGAAAACCCTTTTTTTATGCTGGAAAATGACTGTACTGCTCCTTCGCGGTACTGCTACAACGCACCTCTGTGTGATGGGTGACAATGTTCTCCCACTTAAATGGTGCTACGGCATTCAGCCTCTCTTAACCTTTTTCAGCCCTTTGTTACATTACATTACAACCTAAAATATAATACAAACTGGAAAAGTTACATTAAACAGTTTATTGTTGGCTGGGAAAAAATTAGTTTTTAATTTTCGTGTTAACGACTGGAGGGTGGGGGAACAGTGATGTCAATCATCCATCTACAATTAAATTCTTTAGTATAAAATTAGCAACACTGAAATGCAAAAATGATTAGGCTTACCTTTCTTCATATCCCTCAAGATAAGATCCATGCTGTTGCTGATCTTGGACACATGTTTATCTTGGATATTACAGATGTTGTGTGGAGCTGAAATTCTGCAGCGTAGTTCTTGCGTTGTGGAATGATATCGGTAAGTTCCACATTTTATTAATTTAATAGTTTTTTGCTCAACTACAGTATAAAGTCACTATCAGTTTAGAGCTGCAAAGGCTCCAGGGGTCAAGTTAGATGCTTCTTCTACTTCAGGTCAGTAAATTCAGTAACACTGCGGCTAATAACATGGGGCAGCTTATCTTAGAGTTGTAATATAATGGGCGGCCTATAATGCGAGGTGTCCTATCATTTGGGGAAACATGGTACAAAATCACAAGTGATGGTTTTTGGAATGGAATAATGTGTTGCGCATTAGTACATGATGTTTTAGGTTGTGTAATCCTTTATGTTGCCCTATTGCCTGTCTATAGTGGAAGACTGTATGGCAGTAACCTTGTACACAGCAGGGAGAGAATGTGTGAGCATCAAGGGAAAAGAGAATTGAAGGCTTAGGGGATTCACTATGGCATTAGTGAATGGAAAACGAGAAAACTTCACCTTGAAGGAAAAACGCTTGACTTATTGTGAAGAGAAAATAAAGAGGAATCTTATGTCATGATGGTGACCTAAGTGTACTTGTGACCAAAGGTTCAAGTCCCAGCCCAAGTACCACTGAGGTACTCTAGTGCAAGGTACTGTCCCACTACGCTGCCCTCTGGACGCTGTTGATTCCTGCACATTGCTCCATGTGTAGATGTGTTAAAGAGCTCACATTTGTTGTGGTGCACTTTATGTGTTGAGGTGTGTTCACAATTAACAATAGTCACTTGCCAGTAAATTTCTAGTCTATTTTCACCACACCCAGCTGGGGACAGGTTATGTACTTCTCTCATTATGTAGGTTTCCATTGCAGTTTTGCCCCAAAAAAGTTTGAATCACAGACATTGGCAGATGTTTTTTTTTATTGAGTGATATTATATGAATATTATGCAGTTTAGCAAGGCGATTGTCATATCAATGGCAGTAGCTCTGGTATTTATATCTATTTATATTATACTATTTATTTATCTATTTATTTATATTATTTTTTATATTATTGTTACTTTACTGTCAAACTACTTGCACTGTTGGGGCATAATTTCATTCTGTTGTACACTGTCGGTTAACAATTATGACTGACAATAAAGCCTAGTCTAAGTATAAGTTTAAGTCTAAGTCTAGTGTGTGATCAAAAGTGATGGTGGTATTTACCAGAAAGAAAACTCCATATACCTGGGAGAGGCCACAGATCATGGATTTCTGAATTTAAAAAATTAAATGTTTAGTCAAATCAGTTTTTTTACTGTTTTTCACAATCACATGCGGTTTCCTGCTCGAGGGAGCCAGTTCCAGAGGCATAGAGGCGACGCTCTTAAACTAGCTACCTCAGCAGAGTAACTGTGACTCACAAGAAAACGTCAGTTGTGTTTTTTTCAGTTTGCACTTTTAAACTGTGCAGTAAGCAGCTTAATGGAAAAACATCTATTGAAAATCAATAGCAGTTAATCGCTCTCTTGCTGCTCTGTGTCGTAGGATAAGCCTTGAAATGCGAACGAAACCCTGCTCAAGCAAACAGGCCTGTCAACTAAGACTGATTTTGTCTGCGTCCACATTTCAAGCCCTTTTAAGCTAAATTCAGATTTTTATTAATTGCATGCGCTCCTCCAAATCTGATCAGTCATCACATGAATGAACTTTGTACCGTCATAAACAATAAATAAAAACCCATCACAACAATTATCACCTTTAAGTTGTTTGTGATTAGGGGAGAAAGTCGTGTTTTAATGCATCAAGTTTGCCACTGCTGATAGACTGCAAGAATGGGATGGTGATGCAACTGCATTATTACGACTGGATGGACATGAGAAGGATGCACAGCCCATGCAGCCCAAGTGGCTCGGGTCTGATTTGAAAAGATCACAGCTCTGAGAACTTCTGATCTGTATCACATTGAGGCAAAAATCGAATTTGTGCCATTTTAACTTTGTAATGTGAAGGTAAGAAGTTATTCCTGATGGTCTGTAATGTAGCCACCTCGTCGCTTCACCACTGTGTTGTTTTCAGAACCTTCCATATATTCAGGATTAATTTTCCCAAGGTCTCAAAGAGAACATTTGGCCATTTCATGAATCTAACAGCATACAAACGACTTCCACAGTTAAGAGTCAAAGTCTCTGCCTTAATGAGTCACACAGAAATCCTGGAGGCGAGAGATGCTTCTGTTTGATTTGTACACTTTGATTGTTGTGTAGACTGAAGGACATTTGACTGAAAGGTGGAACAATAGGCCGGGCTCTTTCTCCGAAGGGTGACGTCTGACTGTGTCTCTCTGTTCCACTGGTTAACGACTACTATCTGCTTCACGAAGCATCTCAATCGAAAGCCTCTCCCGACCTCTCCGCCTCACTTCTCCGATCAATACCTCACAAATTACCGACTTGTTTTTCCACCCGAGCTGGTGTGAAGCTACCTGGCGTTTCTGCCCTGCGTCCTACAGGGTGTAAACGGGTGGCCAGGCCCTGCTCCAGCCACTGGGTAATCACCGATGTTGTGACAAAATCGTTGTTCGATCCACAACCTAAGATGGTCCTGTAAGGTGTTTTCAGATAGGTTCCCTTTGTTCGGGAGCAGCTGGTGAGACACTGAAGCATGTGGGGATGGAAATGAAATATTGCAAAAGGGAAATAACAAGCGTCAGGTTGCCGCAGGGACAGATCCTGGAGTAGGCGGTAGTGTCACTCCGCTGAGAATGGATGATCAGCCTTTGTTTTGATTTGGAGAGGTTAATGGCCTGATTTGCAAGAACTGCTCAGCATACAATTCCAGACTCAGTAGGGATAATCTCTCTTTTGTGAAACCTTTGGGACGATGAAAAGTACTATTACTGCTGTCCTGAAATGTACACTGTTTTTTATATTAACAATCAGTGTTTTATATGCCTCCAAGGTCTCCTTCTCTTCCCAAATATCTCACAGATGTACATGCACTTTAAGACAATACAGATTATCACATTTTTTCTTTTGTCTTTTGTCTTGCCTCCTCAACCTCAGTCTTTATTTTTCTCCAATCAATGGCATTATTTCAACAATGAGTACATTTCTGTAGTCCTCCAATAACTGTTTAGCAATTGGTGCTATCAGCCTGTACCTCAATCACGTTTTCAGCTCTCTCATCATTCCCGTTTGTATATTTTGGATATACTTCATATGAAAAAGGTAACTTGGAAATCGTAGACAAAAGCCCCAATCGGAGGTGACTCGGCATTAAACGATGAGAACTACCATCAGACACAATAAAAGACAATCAGGGTCTTGCTGGTGACTGGGATTGGATATCCAGCATGCTAGATATCTGGACAAATCATACATGATTGACAAATAGCCAGTCAGAGGTTGGATTTGTCCTTCACATGGATCATTTTCAGTATATTAACTGATTAATTATACTGATTATAATGGAACTTTTGTGACAGTGCCATGTTCTCTATGATCATGTTTATTTAGTATTGCAAAAGCAGTCATGTAATTCATGTCCAAATGACTGCTCCCACCAAGGTGCACTACCAGCCAGTGAAACAAAACAGTCCCTCAAAAGGTTCCTCTGTGCTTTGGTGGGGTTGCACTCTCACCACTACTGTGCTGGCTATTTCTCCTGCACCAGAAACGAAGGAATAGGCCACATATTAAACTTCCAGTAACAAACAAACACCATTATTACATATTGCATTCACACAGCTTTAAAAAATCTGTAGGCAAAAAACGAAGGGTCAAAGCCAAACTGTCTCTAGGCGACATGGCCTCATCTTGGTGTTTTGCCCTGAGATAAACGACTCTACCAGCCCCAGCAACAAATCTAATTCCTCTGCCGTTATATGTATCAGTTTCCAAATCATTAGCACAACTTTAGAGCTTGTTGCTGATGTCTGTTGATGTACAATATCACACGGGAGAACTGCATAGTACTACACGTGGCATAATACTACATCAGTCATATAGCAGCAACACAAGTCTCTTAGTCTGAACATTGCAGAGATCAGATTGATCAATGAGAGATTGGTAACTTTCATTGCTAGTTAGAGGTTTTGTTATTGATACTAATTAATATTATTAACCACAAAAGAAATTTTGTGATGATGCATTTTGATAAAACCCAATCTTATCAGGTAATAGTTTTGAGAGCTACAGGTTCATTTGCACCTGCACAACACAGTTTAAGAGCAGTTTCTACTCCACTGCCATCAGACCTTTAAACTCTCTGCACCAACTGCCCCCCTGATTACCCCCAGGACATGCTACACCCACCACATCCTCTCCCCTAACACCTACTGCACCCACCACTTAACTCTCACCTTAGCACTTACCCCACACTGAGCTGGCACCTCTGGGTCTTGTGCAATGATACTGTTCTACCACTTCCTGCTAGTCTGTCTGTCTATCTATCTATTTATCTATCTATCTTTCTACCTACCTACATACCTCTTTCTCTCTCTCCCGCTCTCTGTCTCTACCTACCTACCTACCTCTTTCTCTCTATCTCTATCTATCTTTCTACCTCTATCTATCTATCTATCTATCTATCTATCTATCTATCTATCTATCTATCTATCTATCTATCTATCTATCTATCTAGTATGGATTGTTGAAAGAGTCCTTGTTATGTTCTGCTCGAGGAATCATTGTTTCTGCAGCTGAGCAACAGGTTCATACTGTAGTTGGTGTTTGACCAATGGGCCTCTGAACGTTGAGCAGCTGTCGCTGTAAGGCCCTCTGCATAGCCCTGCTCTACTAGTGCATAAGATCCATTAACATGCTCTGTTTGGAACTGTTGTATGATATTCCTCCAATATGGCTAACGAACAAACATAGCAGAAATGACCTGGTGATGTTCATCTACCTACAGTATGTCTTTCAGCAAACTTGCTTAATAGAAAAATGACATTAAGAAAAGAAACAGGTGAAAGATTCAAGCCCTTTTCTTCCAATGAAGATAAACTTTAGAGTTATTATCCTGCCAAACTGAGCAGAGTGTGAGACTATTTTCAGAAACTTGAGAGCGGACTCATGAGATTGCAGGGGTCCTTTACTCAGGGGAAATATATAAACAGCAGGAGACTGAGTCTCATTCATCTTTCTATCTGATCACATGTTGTTGCCCAAAAAGAACTTAAAACCCAATGAGAAGGTTCTAGCTCCTGATGAACATATGGATTTTTTTCTCCAAAACATCTTATAATTGATTTTTCATAAGGAGATCTTGTTTGATGTTCTTTCTTATAAATGAGATCTAGAATCGTTTTATTTTAGACCAAAAGAGACAAACAACCTCCATTCAATGCTGATAGATGCGCAACTGCAGCAATGCAGCTCAGTTAGAAAGTACTTGAGGAGTGCTTCTTTTACTTTTACTTCTCCTTGAGACATTATTTTTTACTATATATTTAATTTAAGGAAGGATTTACATTATTTTATTATAAAGCAAGATTTCTGTCTGCTCTTGTTCCAATAAGAACATACTCAAGTAGGCCATGTCCCCAAGGACACAGACAGCACAGATTCCATAGATCCCAGTGGTAGAATTGGCCTCTGCATTGAAGCAGGGCCTGTATTGGATTAGCCAGTTGTGGGTACGTATGTCAGAGAGTTTAATTGATGCCCAGAGAATAATGTACAGGACCCTTAATAAGCTACACTGGCTGTAGGCTGAAAGCTTCCTCTCTGAGTGGGTATGTGTGGGTGTATGTCTATGCTGTAGGAGAAAGGTTGAAGCAGCACAGAGCCCTGACTATAGAAATGAATGGTTATAAATGGTGAGTTTGGATTGGAAAATGGGGAATGAAAGAATAAACAAAGAGACAGATAAGGTATACGAATGGTGAAAAGCACAAACGTAGAATTACATAACAGTGCACGTAAAGATAAATTGTCTTTTTCTGTAAAAAAACTACCAGTTTAAACCAACTTGTCTGGATGATTGATGCCAATGTGTTAACAATGTGAATCAAGTCCACACGAGCACCTTAATGAATCACATGCAAATACAAGCTCATGTGGATCTCATGTAGGAGCCTGTTAATTAACTCATGTCACTCTGAAGTCTGAGAGGAAAGCTTTTCTAAGTCTCTATCCTCCGTCCTTCATTTGTGTTTCCTCTTTTATGCTCTTTGTACTACATTGTGAATGAGCACTGTAATAGCGTGAGCGTGGTCTTCAGCATACAGAGGCGCTTACACGAGGGATGTAGTCTAGACTGACATATACCGTTTACAGATGTTGGTCCTGGAAGCATGTTAGTCTTCCATGTTTTATTAATTAAACATCACTTATCTTATTGAAACAGGCATGAACTTCAGTGAAAAGCTCTGATGCTAACCCGACATTCCAGTTGACATTATGTATGCAGTCTTTCTTTTTGATGTGTTCTGCATTTTTTTTGTTTGCCATGGAAACAAAATTCATTGATACTCATTGACTTATTGATACAGAACATGGTTGCCAGATTTCAACAGTGGCAATCCCAAAGAGGGTTAAAGATGGGGAGTTTTCGTGTTGGCTATACTTGAGAAATAATGGGCTGATGCATATTTTGATCCCAAACCCCACCCCAACTTGAGTATAGGTTTAAAGCAAGAGCAGCTTTATAATTATTAAGAAATGTTCAGATATAACCCAGTAGCCCAGACCCATAAACAGAACACCCTTACTCTTAAATATGGTTTATGGTTTTTGAGACAAAGCTGCAGAAACTACAAGCTTTGCACCCAAACACCTACAACATTTTATACTTCATTAATAACAATACATTTAAAATGAGACTAGTGGTGTTAAAAAGAGCATAAACTGAGCATCTGAGATATAAAGGAAGTATAAATCAGAATGACAGATTACAGGCAGTGTAATCTGGAGTCACAAAAAGTATAGAATAATAGCCCTGCAGATTTCGGCACAAAAACTGAATTCTCCCAAGAGGCAACCATAGAAAGGGAGGAGACCACCCATCCATTTTGGGTCACAGGGAAGCCAGAACCAGTCCCAGCTGACAACAGGCCAGGGCAGAATACAGTTGTACACTCCACACGGAAAAGCACCTGGAGATTGAACCCAGGACCTTCTTCCTGTGAGACCACTGTGCAGCCAAGGGTGGACACATAATATTACAGTATATTTCATTTTTTGTGGTTTCCTTTAACATATTTTCCCATTCTTTTTTCAGGCAATGAAAAAACTAACAGTTTAAATGTATCTTTTGAGCAGCACTGTATAAAAGCTTCTACAAGCCATTCCATGCATGCATTTGTTATTCATCAGCTTGTTTTGTTTCGCTTCATCCCTAAACAGTGGAACAGGTTTGTGATTTGTTTGCCCCTAAATGCCAAGGATAACCGCTTGATGTCATGCATTTTACATGTCCACAGAGGATATGACTGCAGCTTTCTGCTCAGTACACTGCCTGTGCTGCTCTACAGATACACTTAATACTTTATGGTATTATCCAGCCTCCCTACACCTTAACTGACCTGTATCTTCCTCCTGCAGATACACAACCCCTTCATATAATATCTGATTAAATAATAATGTCCTAAAGTGATTCATGTGATGCTTAGACAACAAACAACTGCCGTTAACATTTGACTGAAGGCCGGTGTTCGTTACAATATGCTTCCACTGCAGCAAAACACTTCTGAATTTCACACTGACTGGGAGAACAACAAGTCACTTTGGTTTTCCTGCAGTGTGGAGTGAAGTTGCTGTTCACTTGCAGTGCAGAAACAGACAATCCTACACACAGTTGCACCTAGGGGCAATTTAGTATCTTCAGTTCCGGGAGAAAACCAGCACATGGAGGTTGAATGGGGAAGTACCCAATAATAGCATTGTTAGCAGTGGTTGGAGTGTTTAAATGGGGCTGAGGCTCCAACATAGCCCAGCTGGGAAGCCCATCAGATAACGTAAATGACCTTAAGACAAAGATAACCCAAGCAAATGCAGTTTTTCAGCTGATTTCACATAAGGGATAAAATGCTACGCAAACCTATTTAGCCCTATGTGATAAAGTAGCGAGAACTGTAATTAAGTGTTATAACTGGCAATGAGTCTTGCATGAATACCCTGCTTAAGGTCATGCTAAAGCATCTCAATTGGATTTATGTCCAAACTTCAAAATCTTATTTTTTTTCTAGCCATTCAGAGATGGACTTGCTGGTGTGTTTTGGATCATTGTCCTGTTGCATAACCCAAGTGCTCTTAAACTTCAGTACATGTTTCTTAAGGATTTTCTGGTAGAGAGCAGAAATTATGGTTCCATCGATTACAGCCAGTCGTCCAGATCCTGACTGTGGGTATGATGTTCTTTTCATGAAATGTTGTATTCGTTTCACTCCACATGTAACAGGACGCATATGTTCCAAAAAGTTCAACTTTTGTCTTGGCAGTTCACAGAATGTTTTCCCAAATGTGTTGGGGATCATCAAGATGTTTTTGGCAAATGTGAGACAAGCCTTCCTGTTCTTTTTGGTCAGCATTGGTTTTCACCTGGGAAGTTTCTAATGGATGCCATTTTTGCTCAGTCTCTTTCATGAACAATGACTTTACCTGAGATGTGCAGATCTTTATATATTGTTTTTGGTTCTTTTGTGATCACCTGGATGAGTTGTTGATTAGCTTCTGGGGTAATATTGGGAGGATGGTCACTCCAGGGAAGGTTCACCACTGTTCTAAGTTTACTCTAATAGAGATAATGGCTCTCATCATCGGTTCACTGGAGTCCCAAAGCCTTAGAAATGGCTGTAATCAGGCCTTGGTGTAGCGAGTAACAGTTAGTATTTACTTGGGTTATCTTTGTGTAATATTGAAATTTGTTTGATGATCTGAAACATGAAATTGAAAAGAATATGAAATCAGGAAGGAACAATTACTTTTTCATAACACTGTGCACATTAATCTTAGAATCAGAAATCAGAATCAGAAAAACGTTATTGTCCCTAAGGAAATTGCTTATGTAGCGACTGCGACATAAAGACAATGAGATAAAATAACATGCATCCTATACTAATGAAAATACAAAGGTAATAAATATAAAAGGTAATAAAAATACAAGGTAAAGAGAATCTCTATTTGTCTATTTGTTATAAACTGATATAATATATCAAATAATTTATGTTGATGTGGTCAATATGGTTGCCTATACAGTATATGTTTTACATCTTTCTTTATATGCTAGATGTAGGACGCTGCTATTTTTAACACCACCTGTTTGTCATGTTCCAGACACAATTGCATAAAGTTGGTAATTTGCCATTCCAATTTTTCATGCTTCTGCAAATTTACACTAATAAAACCTTCATGTGTGTGATGGGAAAACTGATCATTAAGATTTTTTGCCACAACAAATTGTTCATGACATCTGATATAAACCTTCATAAAAATTTATGTTAAAACAGTTCATATTATTTTCTGAGGTGAAATGTCATTAGAATTGACAAAGCAGCCTTTGCAACCAATGCGTGTTGGAATAAGCCTTTCTAAATGGTTCTGTAGGCTTATGTCATTTTTCATGCTAGGCTACAGAAGTGTCATGAAGCTTTTTGAAAACTAGCCTTTCCAAAAACCCTTATGCAATCTATTCCCTGTATTAACATTTGACTTACGTTATAGGCATTAGAATGCATTGCCACATGACTCTCAAATCATTTATGATTGGATTTACTGGCTCTATATGCAAATAAACACATCACTCCTGTTTGCAAGAAAAATGTGCTGTTTATAACAAGGCCAGGTCAGAAAATGAAGAAAAAAATCAAATCAATGCAGAAATAATGGGATGCACTTTTATTAATAATATGGTGCTGTTCCTATGTGATTCAGTAGATCCACATCAGTGGAGTAGGTGGTCTTTAATATTGTTGTGTAATATCATGTTTTGTTTTCTGTTTGGGTTGTATGTGATTTGAGAGGCTTGAAAAGCATAATTTAAATAAAATTAATTATTATGTCATTGGCATTAGAATACATTGCGTTACTACTTGTGTCTCAAATGGCATTTGTGATAAGATCTACATCACTTCTGTTTGTAATATGATCTAATATTACTGATAATATGGTGGACATCGGTTGAGAAGGTGGTTCTTCATACCTTCTAAAGAGGTGTCTTAGGTGTCTTCACACCGTGACTTAATGCAGCCCACTGTTGATCTGATCACCCAAAATATAGGCGTCCAAGCACAGACAGGGCCCAAGGTTGTACATGTAGAGCATCATAACAATCCATGACTATTCATGTTTCAATAATGTTGATATTTAGTTCATTATTTCTGCATTATTCACTGCAATCTTCAACCGGACACCTTTTCCACCTTGTATTATCAATCTCCTAGTTGTTTATCCTTCAGCTTTTGTCTCATTTTCCTGCCTGACTCACAAAAGCGCAACCCTGAGAGCATGTACAATTCAGGTTGATGCAAGAGCTTGAAGGGCCCTTTTTGATCAGCGCTGCTCTTCAGAAACGAAGCCCCACGTGCCCATTTCATGGCACATTGGCTGATTTTGTGAAAACCATAAATTGACTCATCACAGCCCATCCATGCTCGCTGGGATGTGTGAATCATCAGGAGATGATAATTAAACTTAACAAACCACAAGTTCTCCGAAGCGGGGGAATCACTTCAGTGAGCGGTGGCCTTATTAGCAGGGAACATGATGGGCTTAGGCTGTGATGAGAATGAAAGCCATGCTAAACTGTATAAGAAGCTTGTTGTATGGCTTGCCAAACAGAATGCAATACAATGATATTAATTGCAAGTTACTGGGCAATTAGTAGAAGTGACAGAGGACATGTGATGAACATCGTTTGATTTCGAGGCCTGGTGTGAGTTGTTGGCCGTGTCAATCCAGTACTGACTACAAACAGCACAATGACAACTCAGGCTTATATAATGAACAAGTTTTCCTCTTTTTGTGAAGTAGAGGAGCTTAATGAGGTATGTACACACTGGTAAAGTTGTCCAAAAGTGCCATTCACGTCACTGTGCAGGCAGAATAACTTGATTCAAAGTAATAGAAATGTAACAAAAATCATTGCATGTTTATATCCATCTATTCAGCCTACTGCATCATACTGTAGCTCCATCACTCATAACCTTAAGCAAGGTTTTAAGTAACTCCACTCCTCCAAACAGAAATTCCACTACTATTGGTCAGAGTAATCTGACTAATTTTTCAGTCTTTTCAAATTTAATATTGCAATTACAATCACCAAAACTGAAATGCGCTGAAAACATTACTGGTCATCTATACATGTTGACCAATGTAACGCCTCTTACTATTTAAATGAACTTTGGCAAGATATTTTTTCAGATTTTAGTATTTAATTGTGGCCAATTAATTCTTGGCTAAAACAATAATTGTGTTACAATTCCATGCCCCTCCCTCTTCCATTTCTCTTCACATGCTAAGCTTATTAGGTTAAAAAAAGACCAAGAAGAGGCTAAAAACAACAAAGTTAAATACGGCCTCTACCTTTATTTTAGCCATTTTACACCTAAATCATGCAATTTTATTTGTATTCTTTTACACAGGTTTCTTTATTTTATTACTTTTGTTTGAACTTACCAGATTTCCCCAACAATAAGCCACGGCTTATACAATGATTTTGCAAACCTGGTATTGGGTGCGGTTTGCTTTAAAAACATGAAAACACATTCGCTTAAAGTACAATTCAGTACAAAGAGACAACACGTCCAAATGATTCATTGAATTTAAATGTACTGTTTACTACAGCAACAAACCGTTAGAAAAACAACGTAAAGCAAAGTTAGATCAGTGACCATGTTCTCTCACTTAAATGGTGATTGTCACATTCAGCCTCTCAGACTTTTTCAGCCCTTTGCTACATTACATTGGATTCTACTGTATAATACAAACTGGAAAAAACTCAATTTAACAGAAATAAAAGAAAAAAAGTTTATTTTTGGCTGGAAAAGATGAGTTTTTAATTTTTTACTGCAGTACAGTGATGTCAATCATCCATCTACATTTTTCAGTATAAAATTAGCAATACTGAAATGCAAAGAATTATTAGGCTCACCTTTCTTCAAATCCTTCAAAACCAAATCCATTAACTTCATCAGTTGGGACCTGTGCTGCTTTTCTATTGCTTATAATGTTGGATAGCGTTCGTCTCAGATTTTGCAGGCGTTGCTTCATGAAAGAAATGAACAGGAGCTTAAATTCTGCAGCGTTGTTCTTGTTGTGTTGTGATATCAGAAAGTCCCAAATTTGATCAATTTAATTGTTTATGCTGAACTATGGTATAATGTCATTACTGGTATAAAGTTAGAAAAGCCTCCAGGGGTCAAGTTAGATGCTTCTACTTCAGATCAGTAAATTTAGTAACACTGTGGCTAATAACATGTGGTGGCTTATCTTAAAGTTTTAAAACATAAATGAGCATTTTTTTGTGGCTTATAGAATGGGGCGAATTGAATCTTATACTGTATATTGTTTCTATTGCTCATTTTATTGCCTTACAATAACCTTTCATTTATTCTTATTTTATCTTTGAAAATGTGTACTTGTGGTTTTGCAGATTTTATAATTGTAGTAAATTTGTAATCATTCCATTTCACTCATTTTTTTAAAACTACATTTCCTGAAAAATGTAGACTTTCCCAGCAAGTAGCTCTCCTTCTATACCGCCTGCCAAAAACCCACCCGTTATACAGGGCCATTACCCTGTTTTGTTATGTAAATGGCCCAGCTACCAGGACTTCACACATTTACAAGCTCTGCAAGCCACACACCCAAGGAATTAGTTTCTCCTATGTCGTCTCTTCAGTACATTCAACAAGACTACGCACATATAACATACAGACAGTACAGTATGATATCATTATTATGGTATCACTATTAATATAATTAATGAAAAAAAATATTTGTTTTGTAACAATCTGTAAAATAGTGTATTTTACACTTAATCATTATTTTTAACATACATTTTTTATTCTATTTTGTTCAGTTTTGTATTCATATTTATTCATATACTGTATGTATTTTACTTATGCAAGTATTTTCTATTTCTTTGTTTGAAATACCAGCCTATATATGAAATAAAGACATGGCTATATATTACATATTCCATAACGTTCGCCTCACATCAAGGTCTTGGGTTCGATTTCAGGCTGGGGCAGACAGGGTCTTTTCTGTTTGGAGTTTGCATGTTTGGCCAACAGCTACACTTCAAGTCCAAAGACATGTAGGTCAGGTGGACTGAAGATGCTAAGCTGATGCTAGGCAACCTGTCTCTCCACCTTTCACCCTGTGAGCACTGGGACAGGCTCCAGCACCCCTGCAACCCTGAATGGATTATTTATTACTGTCATTTATTACTGTTATTATATTACATATAATTATATTATTATTGGGAGAAACAGGTCAAATGAAATAGACACACACTCATGTACTGTACTTTTTCTATACCATGAGTCATATGAGACTAAAACTAGGTCACAGCATTGCTAAGTGTGGTGCACTGGGTCTCTGGGAAGACATCTTTAATTGGCTAGGTCAGTAAAGCGGTCACTGCAAATGCCACTGAAGACAATGAGAGCAGCAAGGATAAGAGAAGTTGGTTCAAACCTTCTGGTTTCAGAACATTCGTCAACAGTTCTAAATACAAAGTTGGAGAAAACTGTCCAGACAACTTTTTTGCCCATTAGTTCAGTTGGTTTGTCTTTCTTCATACAAGGACTATCTATAATAAGGGCCTTAAATCCTGTAAGGGTCGCCTCATATAGGCATTTTTCTGCTTCACATCCATGCAACAGAACTGTATCCATATATTTAAATGTTTATTTATTCATTTGAAGACATTCTTAATTACATTAATGTAATTAGCCTTTTTACAACACGATAGACACACATATATATAAACAATACATAAACACGACATAAAATACACATTAGCTAACCATAGCTTTCAGGCTTTTTATTTTCTGTAACCTATCTGCATCATCACCATACTAGTTTATGTGAGAGTAGAAGCTATTCTAATCCATGTTGAGCATGTTCAGTTTCTACAGTACTGCTCAATCATAATAAACTATGTCTTAATGCAATGCAGTACCCAGTATTGCTTTCCTTTTACTTATTCAATTATATATTTTAATTCTATACTTTATGCTTGTTTTTCTGCTGTTTATCCTTGGAAAGCACATTGAATGACCATGTGTATGATAATGCGCTGTATAAATAAACTTGCCTTGCCATTATGTTCTCACTTTATTTGAATTTATTACATTTATTGCTTATATTAATTATATAATTACCACTTTTCACTTCCACTAAAATAAACCGTGTCTATTGCCCTCCTGAAGCCCTTTTCATTCATGCCTTTGTTGCCGGATGGGATATTTTGTGAAAGATGCTGAACTGGATCAATACCAGTAAAACTGGGGTAATAATACTGGGGGTCCTTGACTTATGATGGGGTTCCGTTCCTCAGTAAGCATCGTAAGTCGAACCTACCTTACATATGTGTCTACGTGTGTAATTCCCTGGGGCCGTTCCTCTGTCAGTCCACCAGAGGGAGACATTCACCCATCTGAGGCTCTGTTTAGCCTTTTTCTGAGCGTTTTATTAGATTTACTTTCACTTTCACACCATAAAAATAATTTTAAAAAGGGTTCTGGGCAGCGTTGTAACTAATAATCATCATACGTTGAGTGTGTCGTAAGTCAAGGCCTCCTGTATTCTGGTTTTGTGGTGTGAAATGGGTTTTAAATTAAATAGATTGGAAGATAATATCTATATTATAAATTTCTCTACCAATCAGCCTCAGCATTAAAACCACTTATACATGAAGTAAGTAACACTAATGATTCGTTGCACTGGCACCTGTCAGGGGCCATATATTGAGCAGCCAGCCAGTTATTAAGGCTGATGTGTAATGATCTGAGTGACTTTTAAGCTGACCAGAGCATCTCCTAAACAGATGATGGTTTCTTGGTTATCAATGATTAGCACAAAAAAGTGGCCCAAGCAAGGAAAGCTAGTGAATTGGAATCCCACAGAAGAATTGCATCAACACAACATGTCACTGTTATAGACAGGTGTCAGAATACACAGTGCACCACAGTTTGAGCTGTTCTGGCAGCATGAGGGGGACTTACTCAATATTAGACAAGTGGTGATAATGTTAAGGCTGATTGGATATTTAAACAACCCATCTCTACATTAATATGGTTTAATATGTTTTTTTAAGTGTCCTAAACCATTGTGAGTGATTTTTATATTTTCTACAAGGCAACAGTGGCCAAATGCAGCAATGTAGAACATCAAAAAAGGGCAGATTAGTAGAGAAAATTGTACAATTCAGATTGTGTCCAGTTATGTGTATGTGTTTGAACAGTAAAATGTGTAGTAGCCTTCTAGGACGGTTCCTCAGTAGAAGAATGCCTTTATTTTTAATGAGAGGGATGTGTCTGGTTGCTGGAGCTCTGTGCTATAAATTGTGTTGACTAAATGGCTTATGTTAAAGCTGCATGCTGTATTTCTGAAGCGCCTTTTGAGGCTCAGTTATTGAAGATGGCACAGCGCACCATATACTGGGAGTTTGGCGTCTCCTCTATGCCATCTAATTAAAGTCCATATTGTTTAAGCTCTCTGCTGATTGCTGCTAAAAGTCATCAAATCATCTCATTTTCAGGTCTGTTTAAAAGCCACAGCTCTGCTAGAATCAATATCAGTGAAAATGTTCAACTAGGAATCCTGTACACCATACATCTGTCTACTAACCTTCTGGAGATGTGACCACATTAACCAGCATGGCAGAAGGCATGTAGGAAGAGTTTATGCAAGTGACCATCTGTGCTGTGGGACATTGGAGAAGTTCAGAGCTGTGAGGTCAAAGCCAGATGAATGGATTCCACCACATAGTCGAGATTATGGCTGTTGATGGCACTCACATTCAGACAGCCCTCCGGCAGCACGTAAACGTGTCTCCGCTTCACCAGAAAGTCGACCTGTTGAGCTAATAGACAAAATAAATTAGGTTCATCCACTGACCCCATTTCGTAATCGTCCTCCCACCAAAGATGTGATATTAAGACTACATTCATAATTCTGAGAATATTAGGTAACCTCTTTTATAAGAGTGAGTATTACAAAGGCATGGAGAGAGCAAACTTATTCCACTTTTTTTCCATTTTACACTGTTAACAGTGAACTTCTTGGGCAAAACGTGATTTCCATGGACTTAAAACAACTTGCCTTCTTTCACATTTCCATTGAGTGATTAAGGGACAAAAATCAAGATGAAAATTACAAATCAAGTGACATATGCCCCAACAAAGTGACATTTTCTCAGCATTTTCCTGAGAAGAGTGACTGGGCATGATGATGATGATAATAATAATAATAACAATAGAACAATAAGAAAAGATTCAACCATGATCATTGCTCTTTACCGCCTAAGTGAGTAGAGTTTACAGATGTATAATTATACCTGTTGTTCATTTGAAAGATTAAGAGTCATATCCAATAAAGGGCGGGTCAGAGCTGAAAAACGCACTGCCAGCATGAAAACACCTTTTATCATTTCTTTTGAATTAGTACAAGATCAACAATGAACATGAGCAACAACAGATGAATGGCCCATATGACTGTAGTTTCTTCAGTCTGGTGCTGACAGTACATTACGTTGGCATACATGGGGATTTGCCTCCTAAAATGTCTTAAATTGGGAACAGGCTTTTAAAATGGCTCCTTGGTGAAACAGGGTTGGCACATTTAAGATGTAGAGTATAGTAAGTGACTATTAGTCATTGTAAACACACTCAATCACACACAAAGTGCACCGCAACAAAATATGACCTCTGCAGTTAACCCATCACACATAAACACATGGAGCAGTGGGCAGCTATCAACAGCGCCCGGGAGCAGTGTAGAGGAGATGGTATCTTGCTCAATAGTACCTCAGTGGTACCTGGGCTGGGATTCAAACCTGCAACCTTCTGATCACAGGGTCAAGGTCCTAATCGTTAGGGCACCACTGCCATTTAACACACAATGTTTTATATTTAAACTGGACCTTCTTGCCTGACTGGCCTTTCAAACACCTGTGCCCCTACAGGAGGTAACTAAGGAATATAGAATAAGACCAAAATACATCAATCCACACATAAAAAAACACAAAAAACAATGTCAAACACTGTCAAGCATGGCAAAGAAACAGGTGGCGATACAACGTATAGCAATGTTGGCCAATCAGCAGCCATGGCAGGGGGAAGTCATTACTGTTTCCGGGAGAAGAATAAAAACAAACAGGGCACACAGTGTAACATCCAATGATATAAAGTCTCATGTTTTTTTCTTTTTACAAACATCTCTGTTTTCCTTGTCTGTTTTCAAAGAATACCTGGCTACGTGTGTACAAGGCCTCAGGTTAGCTACACTGGCTAATGCTAATGCTAATGCTAATTATAAAATATAGGATTTGCTGATTTTTTTTTAAGTTCATTTGAATAGTTAGAAAAAGGAGAAAGACGCAACTTCTCAGCTTGATCAGGATCACAGACCACAGCGGTAGCGGAACAAGCCAGGGCAGTATAAACAACCACATGGCAGAGCAGCAGGATTCTTTCATACCGTCATTTTCTGGCAGAAGACAGAATCTGTGTGTAAAATGTAATGTTATAATGAACTGAAGTGTGTTTGTAACCATGGCAATTAGAAAATCATTTGAGCCATCTAAACAAGTACAACACTGTTGCCAAAAGGGCTTTGGCTGACAATTCATTTAAAATGGTCAGCTCAGATGGATTAGCCAAGAAGTTATGCAGAGTTTATTTCATTTACTTGCACACTCTGCCAAGCAGCTCATATATCCAGGGATAGAGGGAGAAAAGGAACAGCTCTGCAATCTCTAAAGCCCTGTTTTACTGTAAACTTGTGGAAATATTCTGATCCAAAGTCTGCCACACTCACACACACACACACACACTATATATATATGTATATAGGATGCCAATTATGTTTAATTGCCCCTGTGTTCATTTCAAGTAATTTATTATTAGACTGATCTTTAAAGCCACGTTTTACTGTGAACTTGTGGAAATAATTTGTCCTACAGTTACACATATGCATGCACACACATAAACTCTATATATGTTATGTTATGTTATGGTATTTCCCAATCATGTTTAATTGCCCCTGAGATCGTTGCAGTGGTTTTCCAGGACAACACTAAATCTAAAACTAAAGTCCTGAGTGCTGCACCTGGAATTTCAAAATGTGGACGACCAACATTTGACTTCCTGTGTGTATTACAAACAGACATGGTGCTGAATTGCTCTTAAACTATCGACAATGTTTCGTTGATGCAAACATCTTGAAGAGCAATTATCATCCCACACATTTCAAAAACATCATCTAAACGACTCAAAACCGTGTCTACTGGTAAATTATCCCTCACAACCTGATCTGCTAAAATAAAAAGTGAGTGAAGTTCATGCCAGTCCGCCATCCTCCGGGACTTTTAATCTACGTGCTAGCTGGTAGCTGTAGCAGCGGTCTGCTAATCAGGTATCCAGGAAAACTAATCATTGTTAAAGTAACCCATATTGATTGACAGCCATAGCCCAATGGTTAGAGAAGTGGGTTTGTGACCGAAGGGTATCAGGTCTGATTCTCGGAACCGGACAGCAGGCTGAAGTGCCCTTGAGTAAGGCACCTAACCCCAAACCGCTCACCATGTATGTCGCTCTGGATAAGAGCGTCTGCCAAATGCTGTAAATGTAAATGACAGAAAAAGTAATTCTGCTGAAAAGTCGCATTATGAAATAAATAGGCTATCGGGGAAAACTGGACTGACTTTAAAAAAAGGACATTTTGGAATAAAAACTGCTGGAAGCCACAGCAATAATCTCCGTTATTGGGAAAAGAATTAATAAAGAACCCAAAAAACAACAACAATAATAATAATATTTCACAATAATAATTACATTTATATAGCAGAATGTAATATATTTCACAACAATGAGCTGTTTTTCATAATTTTACAATATTATTCTGTATTTTATTTATTCATATAGTTATTTATTTCATTATGTCTTATTAATTTATTTAATTTTGAACACTTTGGAGTTGCATAATTCAGAGTCCTCTTTCAATATTTGCTTTTCCTAGTCAACAGTTTAAGAGTTAAGTATCAACACTGAGCAAATGTCCAAATGTCTGCAGTAAAACACAATCACATCTAAAAATATACCTCATAGGTTATTGCAAACGTTGCTGTAAAGTTCTGCTAGCGTCTGAAATCAGTCGGGCATATTGTAGTTCAAAACGTGAAAATTCTCTACCGCATTGATTGGCTGGTCAGCAAATCCGGATCCAGGCGGCTGTGACCTTTTAAACTCTACAACCTGGTTCAGTGTTCATTATGCCAGTGTGAACAAAAGGCCAACCAGGAATAAAACGCAACAATGCACTGTTTTCTTTATTTTCTGGACCAAATGAGAAGTATAAAGCTGCTTTTGTAGATGAACATTGGAGCAAAAAAGCTTTCGCAACAGATGATGAAAAGTTTTAAAAGGACACTAAAAGATTTGATATTTTAAAGAATTTGTCATTTTATGTTCTTTTTTAAACCAGGTTAGTACACATTGCTTAAAATAGCTAATAGGTCACCAGGAAGACAGGAAGGAAGAGAGCACACTCCCACCATACACACAAAGAGTAGCGTTGCTAAGAAACATGTAAACCTGTTACTGAAATGTTGCTTTATAAGAACAGGACGCTCTTCCTCACCTGATTGAGCCATTTATTACATTTTATACAATGAAATATACAAAAACGCTTAATAAACTGTGTTGAAGGTAGAGAAAAATCGAGAACTGTGTGAATATGTTCAGACCTTCCAGTCTTTGAAGATCATTAAAAACTGAGGAAGGACATTTCCACAGTTCTCTACATAACGTTAACTGCAAGACAGTTGGCCCCATTTAAAAATGCTGTTTTTTTAAAAAAAAAAACTCTACTTAAAACTTGAATTTAAATATTAAGCAAAGTTGTAATCAACAGTTAAAAGATATCAGGCTTTATCCTTTGCCATGCTGCTTGATCACCTTGAATTGAAAGACACTGATAAAGATACTAAAGTTAAGTTACTACATAATTTGACCAACCAGCACAATCACAGTCCCTTTGTCCTCTGTGCTTTGTCTCACACATTTAAATATCAATACTTTACTTATTTAGCAAACTCTTATATCTTACTTATATATCGCAAACTCATCTAAATGATTCCCAGTTGGTAGGAACTACTTCTTCTTCTGTCTGACAGTCATGTGCAAAATACAGCAATATAAATAGGTAAGCGCTGACACTGTTGAGTTGATAACAATGGCGTGTGTGGAGCTATTTCAGTCCCACAAACAACCACAGCAACTTGCAACATATGTGGCAAGACCACAAACCTTGTAAATCATAACAGAATATGATGAGCTCATGATGAGGCGAAGTGAAGAGGAGGAGAAGAGAGGGGCAGGTGCTACATGGAACGTTTGTAGGAGCTGGAAAGTAACGCAGGCATTGGAGAAGTCAAAAACGTTATTTAATTCTTTAATTTAATACCTGGACGGGGGCGGAGACAAAACTAAAACACATGACCAAAAAACACAAGACATAAGACCCTGGGTGGAACAAAGACATGTGACCAAAACACCTGACAAAGTACTCTGCGATGACAATGACATGACTATGACATGGACGAGACAGACCAAACCAGGCGAAGTCCTGACACTGCTAGGGTGAGACAGGTTTCTCTCACTGAGTCCTTTGAAGCTGTAGACAAGTACTATCCAGGTAAAAAGGAGATTTAGTTTTTCTTTTCTTTTTTCCTTTAATGATAATCCTTCATAATCAAGCAATAAGAAGTAGTCTGAGGTTTTGTATTCATTATGAAGCTACAATTTGAAATACCGATTGGTATTTTGATTTCAGTATCGGATTAGTATCGACGATACCAGTCTGAATTTTACTTGGTATCGGATCGGAAAGGAAATCAATAGTGTCAGAAATCCCTCTGCACAGTTCAGCGTCCTCCCTAATCGAACAAAACTGATTTACCTCTTGGAGGGGTAAATAATTAGCTAATGACATTACTAATGACATACTAACGTCATTTGCAACTAATGAGATGACTGGTGGTATACTAATGCAATACAGTATATATATATAACATGCCATATATAGCTAATGATATGAATAATGACATAGTATTGTAATACAAATAAAGATATGAGCTGCAATCCCATTATGACGTTATTAGATCAGTGAAAACGCAAAGCAAGGTGGAGGCAGAGCATTTGAGCTGGGTAACACTATGAATTACCTTCCAATTGATTCAATTTTCAATAGGAGAGATATGTGGACGACTGGCAGACCAGCCAAGCACATGCATTGTGTTTACGAAGTCACGCTGTTGTAGTGTGTCCAGAATAAGGCTTGTCATTGTGTTGCTGGAATAATAATGGGCATCCTGTGTATATATGTCTCTGCAAAACATTAAAATAGCATCAATTGGACCTTTACACTGATGCCAAAGCACTGATGCCAACCCCCCATACTATGAGTTGGCTTTTACACCCTTCACTGAAAACCGTCCTGATGGTCAGTTTAATGGCAGAGAGCTAAAGGCACTTTTTTTCCCAATACCACCCTTAAAGATGCACTCAAAGTCCTCCCATCCCTTTCCGAACCAACATGGCTGAATTTATAACAGAAGCATGATGGTTTCTCATGTGAAACCTTCTCATTGCTTGGTAATCTTGTGTTGAGAAATGTTATTTTTGAAGAACAAGGGTTATACTCCAATTATAAGCTGCCATGAACCCCTCCCCTGTCACCAGTTCAACTGCTTTTTGGGAAAAGTTTCAAAATTGTGCAAATTTCACTGTTATTTTGCTCTATCCCAACTTTTGGGAATGTGATGAAGACATTGGATTCTAATTCTGTTAATATTTACTAAATACATTGGAAGAGAGTTCAAGAGAGTTGCAGGGGTTGTACATTCATGGTAGAGAAGTACATGCAGGGAGTTTAAGGCAAGTAGTGTGTAGAAGATAATTTTGTATTAATTGATTGCATTAGTATGAGTTATTAAAGTTGAAGAGGCTCCCAAAGATAAGACTCCTAGACACAAGCTTTATTAATCTTATTAATCTGTCCATAGGATGACTGAATTCTTGGGGTTTATTCACCCAAACATTTCTAAGGAAGAACCTGGGCACCCAATGCTCACTGTTACATGTAGGTGGCAAAAGCTAATCCAGAAGAAGGGCTACTGTAGCACAAACACTGAATGTTGTTTAGGATAGGAAGATGTCAGATGTCAGGTAGCTTCAATACTATGTATATCTGATTGATGTATATGTTATTTTGCTGTGTAATGCTGCGGTGGGGGTAATATATTTGGTATTTTAACGCAAATGTCTCATTTTAGAGAGAAAACAGCTAATTTCTGCCCTTAGGGACAGATGCTTTTTAACTGCAGATGTTTTTTCCAAATGCCGATGCAAGAGGAAGAGTTGGCAAAGATGCTTTTTAAACTCTGGTTTTAGAGTACAAAACACTCTGGAAATGCTCATAGAGCTCTCTCGTTCTTTATTCATCCTTTGTTGGTTTGTTTTTTATGCACCCTAGATTGTGTGGGTGGAACTTACTGTTAAAAAACTCATTCCTTTTCAGAGCTCTGGGTCTGTTGCCCTGTTCCTCTCTGTCAGAGAGTTGCATAGCAACATGACATGTAGCACAAAGCAGGATTGTCTGTCATAATTAACTTACCCCAGGCATAACATATAGAACATATGTCTTACCCTGCAGTCCAATGCAGCAGTAGAGTCCTCCCGGCTTTATCAAGTGTTCCCAGTTGCCCGGGCTTCCAAGCAGTCGCAGTTTCTCTCGGAGACGCTCGCGCATCAGCATGCATCTCTCCGCTGTGCCCTTCAACCCTTCCTGCCTGTAAAGACCGACCAGAATCAGTGATTCAATAATGTATGAAGCTAATTCCACACAAGAAGATGCTGCCATGGCAAGTGGCAATACATCCAGTGTGACTTCGCTATTGAAACAAAACCTCTCATCTTTAAAATTGTAACATTTCACGAGAAGACAAAAAAATTGAAACGAACTAAATATTAAATATTTTATATATTAAATATTTTTTTCATTGTCACCTCAAATAAAGGAAAGCAAAAACCAATGAGAGACTGCCTTTGAGAGCCTGGGAACAAATAATTTATATGAAAAAAAATTATATTTTATATTTTATTGATTTATATTAACATATAAGATTATTAAAACAGAATTTCCAATCTAAAGATACAAAAAAACTATTTAGAAGAACATTTATCAGAGAGTTATCAAAGAATCAAGTGTGGGTGTCAATGAGGCAGGTTTACAGACTTGTATCCAATTAAGCTCTCAGATTTAAAATTAAATTCTAAGGAAACTTACCATTCGACCAGGTGTGCAGGATTACTAAGCACTGTTGTAACTGCTCTGGCCCCTCCCATTGGTGGGTGGGACCAGAGCGTGTGTATGATCCTCTCTGCCTGCAACTGGATAGCCAGCAGATTGCAGTTCTCCTTTAAAACACAGAACAGGTGTCCCACTCCTTCCCCTGTTGTTGAGACAGGATGTAATGTGAGCACAGAAAACACAGGACTCAGCACATCACCAAAAATTCATTTGTCACAGTAATAAAACTGATAAAACTTTAAGCTCATTACACAGGTGTTGAAGCTACTGCTTGTATGTGAAATGCTAGTTGGTATGCGAGCTCAATTGTGGAGGTCCACCATCTGGTAGATCTCCAGGAGCTGCCTTGATGGGCCCTGCACTAGTTGATGCTTTAAGTTAATCAGAAGCCATTAATGGGTTAACTAATTTTAAATTAAAGTGAATCACTTCGACACAGGTGTGATGGTGCATAGAAATTTTGGGCACGTAGACCAATTAATATCCAAATGTTCAGCATCATTAATGATAGATCGACCCAGCCTACAGGCACAGTGAAATTAAATGGGCCATTAACTAAACACTTGCTGTTTAAAGCCTATGAAGAGCTTTTTATATTCGTATAGCAGCCGAACGAGCACTGGTTTCCATTTTTCCAACTCGGGTAGTTGAGGTTGAACGCTTTGAGGGGGGACGATGTCATAAATGGCCTCGACTGCCTTCAGGTGCTTGGTGAATCTGCAGCATGTGAATGTTATTACCATAGAGGCTGAAGCTGTGGGAGAATGACTGCGCACACAGCAGCTCCAGTCCCAGAAACACACAATGTCTCAAAGGCCATGAATCCAGATCCACCTCCCCACTACACAGACCCTGAGCAGGCAACAGGAAGAACGGCAGGTGCTGACACCTCTGAGGAAAAGGAGGGGTGAGAGAGGATGGGTAACGGGTGCAACATCAATGATTAAATCAGACAATAAAACATTCATGATAAATGTACTGAAGGATTTGCAGCGGCATACGCAGATCTATTCCTGGAGACATCACACAGCTTCGTTTTATCTGATTCATTTGGACCAATTACCAGGCTCTTCGTGTGCAGCTGAAGCTGAATCTGATGTGACAACCCGTATAGGGCAATAAGACGACTAAAAAGCAGATCAGGAGCCTGACAGCATCCTTTAGGAATTTAGAATTTGCTTGTTTGGGTGAAACTACCCACTTGTGCTGGACACCAGTACCAGACCCCTGGATTAGAACGATCCCAGGCAGCATCATTGCGGAGCAGGGGGAGGACCCTAAACCCATTCATTTTCTAAACCACTACATCCATTTCAGGTCATGTGCTATGACAGGGTACTTCCTGGGCATGAGACCAACCCAGTGGAGGGCAACACTGAGACAGATGACCATGCACACACACTCGCACACCTATGGGCAATTTAGAGTAGCCAGTCAACCTAAACCGCAAGCCTTTGGACAGTTGGAGGAAACCTGCGAGAGCTTTTACACTCCACACAGAAAGACACCCGTGGCCGGCTCAGGGATCTGACCCAGGACCTTCTCGCTGTGAGGTGACAGGGCTGTATCCTAAATCCCCAAATTATTATTATGCCCAGCTTTACAGACTTCACACCTAAGCTCATTGCTAATCAGCTGTGGCCTGGAAGGAACCCACAAAGAACGTTTAAAGTTAATATATTTCTAAAAGTGCTAATGACATGAAATTCTCAATCCAGACACGCAAAGAAATCAAACCGTAGATGTACATACCTTCTGATCCCAGGGGCAATGTCCTAACCACTAGGCCACCACTGCCCCAATCATTCATATTCTCTGACAAATGGCCAAGAAATCATAAATTCTGTAAATTTATGAGCTCTACTGCACATTTCACGTCTTCAATACTTTTTCGGTGTCATTTCATTTTAATACAGTAAATACTTACTGTATTTCCCCCAAAATAGGCTGCTGCTTATACATTGATTTTGCAAACCTGGTGTTGGGTGCGGTTTGTTTAAATGGGGCGTCCTATCTAAACACACGAAAACACATTGGCTAAAAGTATAATTCAGTACAAAAAGACGACATCAAGTGATTCGCTGAATTTAAATTTACTGTTTTTTGCAGCAACGAACAGTTTGAAAAGCCACACAAAGTAAAGATAGATCAGTGACGGGGCAAAATAAAACATGGAACAGGGAAATTGCTTACCTCCACTTTCCACTGGAAAACCAAAATGCACCAAAATATGCAGACCCTATGTGTACTGTAAAATAAAAGTCTCTGCACTGCTCCGTCATGCTACTGCTACGGCCTCTGCACATGTGATGACGATGTTCTCTCACTTAAATGGTGTTGCTGCATTCTGCTTCTTTTTCATTACATTACATTTCATCCAACTACATAATACAAGCTGGGAAAAGTTACATTTAACAGAAACAAAAGGAACAAAGGTTTTCTGCACCGTAGTTCTTGCATTGTGGTAAACTCAAAATGTCATTAATTTAATTGTTTATGCTCAACTACATTATAATGTCATTGGTATAGAGCTGCAAAGATGTCATCAGTACATTCAGTAACAATGTGGCGAAGAGTTTTAAAACATAAATGAGCATTTTCTGCGACTTAGAATAGAATGGGGCGGCCTATAATGTGGGACGGCCTATTGTTGGAAAAATACAGTAATGTATGGACATCTATGGTTTGATTTCTTTGCATGTTTGGATTGGATGGTTGTTACTGACATCTGGTGAAAATTTCATGTCAATAGCACCTTTAGAAATAGATTTACTTAGAAAATTTGTATTGTGTTCAATACGTAATTTACTCACTCTATTTCCAGAGCTAAACAGAATATATTGCATTTCCAGTATAATTCATTTTTGTTTCTTTCATCCATTCATCCCCTTTATCTCTTCATCCCCCCGGTCTCATAACTACAACCATCACACAGTAGTACATAGTGAATAATTTATAGCAGTTAATAAATAATAAGCTTAAAAAATGAATAACTGAATAATAAGCGTTGGGTTTAAAGGGTAACTATCTGAAGTTGGCCAACAGAGAGCACTATTAAACAGAAAGACTCTAAATCTTCTTCACTGTGAAAGCTAGACTGTGCAATGTACCACCAGAACGTCTGTCACTCGTTTCCACTCGTCCTGTGAAAGATCTGCCCCGGTAGGATAGTGTCCTGAAGCAGAGAGGACCACCACGCTGTGTTCTGGAGCTTTTTCCAAATCCTCCAGCATCTTCTCCACACACACCCCACGATGCTCTTCATCCCAGTAGCGGTAGTGCTGGACATCTCTTATCCCTGCTGCCTCAAAAATGCTTGGGAATGACTCTAAAAGTAAAAAACATATGTAGTGGTTTAAATTAAGCATTGGCAATTAAACCACAAAAAAAGAAAAACAATTGCAAGGTAAATAGAAATATTTTAAAATCATTAAATCAATGAATTAATAAATGATGACATGATATATAACAGACTGACATTTAGTCAACTTATATATTGGTGTTATGCCCTGCTTGCTGTTTACATGCCGTCTATAAATGGTCTAAATCTACATTTTTTATGATACGCAAAGTTGCAGTAGTGGCCAACGGTTTATTATTGTGATAATGGGCCATAACACACACACTACTGTAGTTCTGTGACTAATCATTAGTTTACTAAATGTAATATTTTTAATAAAAAAATCTTTATATCAGCTTGTAACAGCCATTCATTTGAGACCTCTGCGCATCTGTGGTGCTTTAAAGTTTAAGCACCCTTTAGACTTGTCTTTATTTCTGCATAAATATGACATAAAACATTGTCAAAATCCAACGTTCCAACTACACACAGTATCTGTGAGGGGCAAACATATGTGCGTACGATTAGCAGATGGTCTTTAAGACACATGTTCGTGAAGGGGAATCAAAGCAGGAACAAACTTTAGAAAGAGTTGTTGATGCTCATCAGGCTAGAAAAACATGGATTCCACTAATCCATAGTCAGACAAAATGTACAAATGAAGGAAATTCAAGACCACTGTTAAATTCCATAGCAAAGATCACAGAGCAAGACGTCTCAGAGGAATCTGCTCTGTAAGGAGTAACATTAAAATTCCTCCAAGAAGCAAAGGTTCAAACACTTTTGTCACTTAAAGGTACTGTATGTAATACTGGTCATTTTCTTCTATAAATAAATGGCAGTAAAGTCTAATTTGTCGTATTTATGCAGAAACAGGGTTCACTAACTTTCCAGCACAATTGAATACCAAACAAAAATGATCTTCTGCAATTTGAAATATCAGTTTGTTAGAATTCATACATATGAAATGTTTCAGAACGCTGATCTTGAGTCAGTTTACGCAGTTTCGAATTCTATACACATGATCTGTTTAGAGGCAAAACAGATTATGATAAAAAGTTGTTTTGGAAATGTAATATCTGATTAAATTCTCCACTTTCCAGCAGTTATCTATACATTATACTACACAGGGGGTCCTCGAATTACAACAGGGTTCTGTTCCTCAACATGTATCGTAAGTTGAAGCCTCCTATATTTGTGTCTACTGTGTTCTACACTGGGACCATACTGCTGTCAGTCCACCAGAGGACACACCAGAGACTCTGTATAATAAGGAAATACACATTTCCATAAGGAAATGTGTATTAAAATATACAAATTCCACAATACGTCATAAGTGGAGGACCCTCTGTAACTCAAAAACAAGCTTGCTGTGGCTGCTGCAGACACACTAGACATTTTAGGTCCTATGAGAGAATATAATACTGGGCCTACATTACTATGGTCTTTTGAAGATTCTCTGAGGACCTTCTGTCAGGGTTGAGCCTTTGGAATGATCCTAAACCCCTGAAGGGTGCCCCTGGCTCAGACTTGGTAAATGGGAGAAAAAAATAGTGGACCACCTAACGTTCTAACAATTTAGGACATAGGAGCATTTCTGGTTGTGTATTCACATCATTGAGCAGGAAGCTGTAGCTTAGCCATACAGTAAACAACCCAGAAACCTGACCCCTGAACACCAGGACCACCAGGACCACCAGGACCACCAGCATTCAGTCTTTGTAGCATAAACCTGTGCATGTGTTTTGAGACTGAGACTGTTGGTTGAAGGGTTTGGGGCTTTTAAAAAAGCTAGCTTCAGCTTAGCGTTGCCAAAATCTTTGACTCCACTTTTAAGCACATACATGGGTGGTCACCACCTGAAGATCTAACTTTGTGCCAAGTTTAACTCCAACTGAAAACTCTGAAGCCCAAATTAATCCTAATAGAGAGAATTGAAATGGCCATCTACATTCGGAGCTATGTTTAATACCCAGGTAGATCTTCAGAAGCCACTGCTTTGGACCAGATTCAAACTTTATAGCCATACCAATGCTGCACAACTCACCATCACATGGAGAGGAGAGCAGAACATGGCCACTCCAGGATGAACTCAGTTTCAGTAACTCTGCTCCCAGGCGCACAGCTCCAGAAGTGCCGACCGTCTGCGCACCTACGACCTTCAGAATTGAAAAAACATCAGGAACAGCAATAACAATGACTCCACACACACCCCCAGTCAAGTTACACAACAGTCATCTGAAGCTATACGCATATATATGTAGAGGTTTGAAATTACATGGTTTATGGAACTCAACATGCACAAGCAACATTTTTCTGCAACCAGTTTCTATTTGTTTGCTGAGTTTAAGTGTCGGGGATGGACATGCGCTATAATTTATTTTTCTCTCAGGAAGCTATTCCACAATAATAATAGGAACCAAATGGTGCACAACTTTGTTCTCTACAGAAGCAATATACATGTTTTCACAAAACTTTCACTTGACCAGAATGTGAAAAGACTGTATGGATTTGTTTGAATATTTCGAAACCCATCACACACTGATTGGTCAGATTTAGCGAAGATATTATAAGCATAATCATGTTTCCCCATTTATCATATTGGACCTTGCTTTGATAGACAGTCTTCTATTGCAGGGACAAGATTGTCCCAGGTTACTGAACAGTGGCATAACTAGCATATTATGGTCCCCAGTGAAAAATATATTTTTTATATTTTGCCCTGAGGTTCAATTACGGAAGATTTGTGGATTTTATTCACCAATTTGGAGAACAAGAGTAGTTATAGATTCTGAGTTTTAATTTGTTATTATTCTCTAGTACTGGGTATCCTTTAGTATCCAATTTTTTAACCCCTCCCCCTCCCCCCAAAAAACGAATAAAATAATGATTGCAAACATAGAAAATTAGGACAACTACAAATGTTCAGTAGTATTTTGTAGGACCCTCTTTAGCAGGGTGTCAATATCCGGTCCTGAAGGGCTGGTATCCTGGTAGCGCCCTTCCTCAAATGCACCCACTAAATATGCTAATTATCCATTTGGTTGAACCAGGTGTGTTGGAGCAGAGAAATCCCTGAAACTTCTTCTATTAGTGAGATAACTATTCATTCATATCCCCAGACATGACTAAAACTTTGCAGAGTGAAGCATTTACTGTGAAAACCCGGCACAGTTGCCAATTAAAACACCTTGAATCTGTTATGCTTTTATAAATGACTTCTTAAATGAATCTAAAGGAACTGTGCCGCCGTTCACAGAGCACACGTCATGGACGAATTACTTCTACACATATTCCCCAATGAACTTCCCCGAGTTTGTGATTTGAATTTGAATTTCCTCCACTTCAGTTACTTGATGAGTGGTGTGTTTTCTAGCATTGTCTTGGAAAACCAGTCCATTAAATGAATGGGACTGTATACCATCAGCACTTTAAAGCAGTGTATGTGAACATACCTACTGGCAGTGTAGACTATGGCGCACAGTGATGTATATCTGATTGAGGTGCCATTGCTCTTTCAAGCAGCAGCTGGGTTAGTCCTCTGTGCTATCTCAGACTCAAAAACACTTCATGTTCTCCTGGAAAACATGTTTTTGAAGAATCTCTGCAAAAAAGCACTCCTGATTGATTTGCCAGACAGATTAGCAGGTGCTATTTTCTGGCCTACAGTAAAAAAAAAAAAAAAAAAAAAAGTTTTCTGGGGAAAACATAGGGTTTTAAGGCCTTGACGTGTTTTTTATTCCTTGTTTCATGATGGAAAATGTTTTTTTTTCTGGTCTTTCTTAACCTGGCCAATATATAAAAAGAAGAAAGAAAATTTTGCAAAGTTTGCACACCCCTGATCAATGTGAAAGTGTTTTTAATCGCAGTCTGTTTAAGGTATTCTCTGACTGCAACACTCCTCATCCATCCAACACATTCAAAATCAACCAGTGAGCTGAAACGTGTGTATGTGTGTGTGTGTGTGTGTGTGTGTTTGGGGAGAGCAGAGAATAGTAGAAACTGAAGGGCAGTAGGTCCGTAGGAACCATTGTTCCGCAGAGAAAATACCTGTTATTGTCTGTCGCATGTAAGATAATGGGAAGAATACATAATATGTGACCTTTGCAAAAGTTATGGCACATTTTCTATTTTTTGGCACTAAAATAGCAGGAAAATGTCTTATCTAATGTGTTCCCTGTATAGGGCACGTGTGTATTATCACTTAGAAAACATGTCATTTGATTGCGAGAGTTACTCTTGCCTACAGCTTCATAATTACAGCATTCTTTAGATAATTACAATTCTTTACAATTACAGCACCCACAGAAGATCCTTCAAGCACATTCCTGTGAAGAACATCATAACCATGCGCAGGATTCTGTATATTAAGATCTTCCTTCATGATATTTCAGTCCAAAGACAAATGTGTGGCAGATGGTCTACTGGTTTCCACTGGCGCAGGGTCATGACTTACATGATTTACAGAAACCATCTCTGAGTTAATGTTTCCCATTAAGCCTTTTACTGGGTTTTCAACCTCCTTCCGCAAAACTTTCTTGGTCAGATCTCCTTTGACAAAAAGGTTTAGCGATTTCAGTGAGGCATCCTGGTTAAAGAATGATACATTTTAAGACTGAATAGCTTGTATGAATAGCGGGATTAAATTGCAGGTTGCTCTGAGTGGCAGGAGTGAAAGCACAGGTGTTAAAACAATGTTTGGCTTGCAGAAAGCCTCAGGGCCCTCTGCCTGTCCATGGTGTGAATCTTAAAGGGCTTTCTCAATGCAGAATGCAAACAGTGAGCTTTCAAAGTGACTTCCTCAACAGGCCACGCTTCAACACCGCACCAGGGGATAAAGTCACACCTGGCAGAACCTAGTTTAAATCGCATGGCTGCCAAATGACCTCTTTCAGTAAAAATATCTCCCATTGTTGATGGTCTACGTCATCAGTTCACAATCTTTGACGCCACTGCACTTTGATTTCAGTGTGATGAATTAAGGTGACATGGGTAAATGTTTGCTTGGTTTACAGCTCAAAGTGACATTGACAGTGGCAAAGGCACATGACGTTCCCTCCAAGTGAACAAACTGTGGGTCGTATGTGCTGTGTCTCTGGTGTGTTATCAGTGTATTCAGCTGGAAAGCCACATTGAGGATTAACAAGCAGCTTCAACAAACAGAAAAATATATCAGACAGACAGACAGACTGCGCTTATTGGATGACGTGTAGTTATTGGAAGAAAGAACAGAGGGGAGTCACCCTGTTTTCCACAATGGCAGGGCTGTCCCGTCCTAAGGCCAGCTCCAAAGCTCTCCTAGAGAATTCTGGGAGGCCCGATGGAGGAGGATACTCTGGGTGAAGTGTTGGGTCGGAGCCAATCTGCTGCTTGATTTTCCAGATAAGAGGAAGAACTGTGGCCTGTCCGCCTTCACCAACATACTCTACATACAGTCACAAAAAATCATCAACGTTATGCAGAAGTTAGTTCCAAACATACATTATTTTTGTTACAATTCTCATGTAATTATGACTAGATATCAAAATATACATATATCAAAACTTATATACACCACTCACAAAAAGTTAGGGATATTCAGCTTTCAGGTGGAATTTCAGGATGAACCTAGAATGCACTATGAGCTTCAAAAGTGAACTTAACGTGACTTTCCAAATCCTTGTTACACAACTTCCTGTTCTCTAACAAGGAGCTTAACGACAAAATTCACAACAGGTGTTTGATCCACGAATCGACCAATACATTTCCTGGTTCAATCAGAATCAGTATTTAAACACTTCTCCTCATCGTGCTGTTCACATTTTGAGACCAAGACGACACCAAACAATTGATCAACAGTACGTGACCATTACGAGGCTTCAGACAGGATGTTCTCAGACAGAAGTGACCACTGAGGTAAGAGTCACAGTCTTCAGCAGGTTGCAGCAGAGATACAGAGACTGGACGAGTCACAGAAAGTGGACGTATCCCACACTGATGATGCGTCATTGTGAACAGTGCTCTGTGGAACCGGATGATGATGCCACTCAACTCCAGACACATTTCAGGAGGTGAGAGGAAC
>JBBIGC010141852.1:0-20403 GCA_037576955.1 Lepidarchus adonis | reverse complement strand
AAGAAAGAAAGAAAGAAAGAAAGAAAGAAAGAAAGAAAGAAAGAAAGAAAGAAAGAAAGAAAGAAAGAGAAAAGAAAGAAAGAGAAAATAACAAAGTAACAAAACTGGTGGTCTGAGTAATTTCTGAAGCCACTGTAGTTACTTATAAATAACTACATAATTTGCATGTTCACAGTATGTTTTTCATGACCTTAAATATCTCAGATCTATTTTAAAACCTTATACGACTCCAGTGCAGAAATAAAGAGGAACACTTTGGACCACAGTCATGTCCGCAGTCCTTTTAGATGTCCATGTCTGTTTCTGATAATATGGCCAGAGAGTTCCCAATCATCAATTACCTTTAGAATTGTAGTTAAACAATGAATTTCTGTTGAACGATTCCTTCAACACCATCCAGGCAGCAGAGTCTGAGTGTCCTACAGCCTTCAGAACTTCCACTGACATTTGTATCACACACTTGCTCTGCTGGTGTTCAGACGTGAATGTTTCGGGGTGGTTGGACTTTACTGGACAGATCAAAGGGAGAGTGTGAGAGTCTGCGGTTGGCACTGTTGACAGTTCCCTCGGCCTTGAATGGAATTCTGGGTATCCTCGTCTGGGTGAAAGACAGAAAGGTTTTGTGGTTGTCGTGCATGAAATAAAACGATGCAACTAATTAAAGCTCTTAATTATAAATTGAATTACAGAGGTGGCGTGTGAGAGAGGCTTTGTTGTGGCGAGCACAGTGTCTTCCTCTTCGGGTCTTGAGGTTGACACGATGGGAAACAAGCCATGAAATTGTGCATTCTTCCCTCACTGCCAAACATCCGTTCCTTGTTTCTGTACATTCTCCAGGGCCCTTATTTCAGCCAAACTGTAAACTGGTGACCTCGATGTAACCAGTTATGAAGCACATGAGGTGAGGTTTGTGACAAGGCCTGCGATTTGCAGACGGATTCAGACTGATTTATGTTGGAAATGGCCGGCTTGAGTAATTAGCTCTGGTGTGATGGTGGGTTTTGCAGCGTTTGATGCTGGAGTAATGGATCCTTCCAACCATTAGAAGCTTCGGAAACATGAGACACTGTGGGCCCTGTGGTAATCTGATAAACAATAACATCTTGAGGCAACTGTTAACCTTTTAATAGTGGGACAAAAATATCTACTAAACCTTTGTAACCTACTCTTCGATTTTAGTAGTAGGATTTCTCAATACTGCTTCCAACACAGACATACAGTGAAGTATACACTTAAAAATTCCTACATTTATGCCTAAGTACAACCTAAATAAATGTGAACTTTTGCTTTCAGTTCATGGCTTGACTCCCTTTTGCAACTATACGTTTCTAGTAATTTTTGACCAGTCCTTGTAGCAACTGGATCATGTTCCTCCATACAGAACATCTTCAGCTCTAAGATGTTGATGAGTTTCCTAACATGAACTGCTCACTTCAGCTCCATTTGCAACATTTCTATTGTATTAATGCCAGGACTTTGACTTTGCAGTTTCTAAACATTCCCTTTATTCTTTTAATCTTACCATTCTTAGGTAAAATAACTAATGTATTTATTGTTTTGCTACATGTCCTACTTTCTCTTGAGATTCCATTCACAGTCAGATGCCTTGAGTTTCCTTTAGATTTCACAGGTCTAAATCAGAATTTGTCAATCCATTAATGAAGGGGGGCCTATATGCAGCAAACCTTGATACTACCACCACCATGTTTTACACCGAAATGCTGCAAAAGGTTATATAGAATATATGGTTTAAATGTTCTTGTTATGTAGAGCTGCTATAAGTAGTGCAATAAGTAAAGTGGAAAAGTGAATTCAGTGCTAACATAATTAATCCCATTGTAAATGACTATTGTCATATTTTTCTATTTAAAAAAAAGAAATGTGTTGTCCTAGGTCAGCACAATGGTGCATTGGCAAATGCTGTTGCCTCACAGCAGGAAGGTTCTGTAAAATCCATGTGAAGTTGTCATGCTCTCAGTCATATTTATGGGTATGAGATTGAAGTTTATGTTGACTGGCTACTCTAAATTGCCCATAGGTGTGAATGGTTGTCTCTGTGCTGCAATGGGTTGACCTTCAGCCTGTGGTCAGATTAGATTGGCTCCAGCTTCTCTTCGTCCTGAAATGGATTAGACATTGAATTTTATGAACGTTTTATATCCTGAATGATCAAAAATCTGGGCAAAAATTGGCCAAAATCAATGCGAGTCTGTGGGGAACACTGTAGCAATAGATATTGTACATATGTTCTTATTGTGATGGAGGCAAATTGTAATAAATGGTACAAATATGCTGAATGGAGCATGACAATGTGTTAGGCAGAGCCTAGTTAGGCCTAAAATTCTTAAAACTAGCAAAGGCCAAGGCTTCTGTCCACTTCTGCATTATTGTTGGGTTAAGATAAGTGTTTGCTCAACACTTTGAGTCCTACCAGCTTTCTTTAGCAGGTCATTTTGCTTGAAATGTCAGTGTGCACTGTCTGTGTGCTTCTGACCTTAATGTGAAAAGGAATGAGTGGAGAACTAATTCGGCTTGTGGGGCTGAGCACCACACCTTCTGTGGTTGGGTGTGCAACGGGTGATGGATCTCAAAGTGGAGATATGGTGACCCTTATAGCAGCTCATGTTAAAAGTCTGCAAAGCTGCAAACACAGAGAGAACGGTTTCTCTTACATAATGATTTTGAAGTTAAAAGTCTCTTTTTTATTATATCACATAATCACAATGATTGTTGCATTGTTGCATTTGCTCATTTTAAATAATACTATTGATTCTTTATAAACAATGTTGACTTTTGCCTCTGTTTCTAGTATCTGATGTGACATAATCATGCAGTAATATCTGCAACTAAATGTTTTTGGTAACTGTTCATCAGTTCTGGATATCAGCTTCACATAGAATAGCTTTAGCTGTGGAATGTTGGTGTTTTTTTAATGTAAACTGCTCAGGTCTTTCCACAACTTTTCTACTGGGTAAGGTCAGGCCACACTAAAACATTACTTTTATTCATCTTTGGAAGAACGACTTGTGTGTTTATCATTGTTATGCTACATGATCCACTTTAACAGATTTTCCTTAAGATTTCACTGGGATAAGTCCAAATTCATTGATTCATTGATGGCTGTCCTAGCCCAGATGCAGCAAATAGGCATGCAGCATGAAACTACCACCACCATGCTTCACAGATTAGGTTTATATGCCGGAATGCTCATTTCTTTTCTCTAGCCATAACAATGCAAATGATACAATTGTATTATCGTTTAAATAAGAAGTTATATTTGTATTATTCATCCACAAAACACTTTCCAAGATCCTTCTGGCTTGTCCATGTGATATTTAGTAAATTGTAGATGAATAGCAATGTTTTTTTAGGTCCAGTGGTCTCCTGATGGGCAAATCATGAACATTAATGTTAGCTAGTGTGAGAAAGGCCTAAAAAACTTTTTTCCTGAGTTCCAATACTAGAGGCAAATCATACATATGCAATATTGGGCAATTTTTCCTCAAGAAATAAAGGCCATATATAATATTTTTGTTTAATTGGGGTGTCTTTATCTATTCCCAGAATTTGGGGTTACATTTTTGCAAAAAACTTGATGTAAGTCTACTTTAGATTGCTTATCAATTTGAGCTCTACACACTAAGTTTCCAGTGATTGTTAGCTACATAGGTCTAAACCAACAACCAAAGAATCAAATGTAGAACTCTGAACATGTCTTGGCCTGATGGAAAGACTGCAGCATTTTAAACATGCCTGATTTACAGTCATGTGGAGCAAATCCTTCCTCACTCTAGGGTTAAATCTGTAGTGGGTAGTGGGTCTCAGGGTAGATAATAAAGACCCTTGAAGTCTCTGATCATGTTGCAATGTGTCTAGAGAGAAGTCAGATGTTACAGACACACACTTAGGTCAATCTGGGTCAGAATATTATGCCTACTGGAGAAAACAAACTGTCCTGAAATGTGCCAATTCAGCATAAAGCATAGACATTCATACAAAAATGGGCTTGTTTTGGAATCAGTGGTGGGGTTTTGACAGTACTAGTGTGCTGGTGGAAAACAGAGTATGCTAAGTAGGTTACTTTTTGTGATTTTATTTTGCCTGGTTTTGAGCAGGCCAATTTGACTGTTGAAATAGCTCCACTAAAGTAGATAGCTGATTGGTTATATGGTTGTTAATCATAGCTAGCGTTGAAAATCATCTTTCTCATATTTCTTGTGCATTTTTGGAAGATTTGTATTTAAAAAGCCCAATTTTAACGTGGATATTTCAATTGAAAATTATTTTTTTTATTTTCTTTTAAAATTATTTGACCAATTTTTTTCATGATACACTTCTTCCACACTCTTAAAATAATAAAGGCCTGAATGTAATTTTTGGAGCAATGGTCCTGGACCCCCACTGCTTTGCACATTTAAATATTTTTTATTTTTTTATTATTTAAACTTTTTTTGTTATTGGCTCAATAACTCTACTCAAGGGGGTATAATTTACAAATTTGTGTAATTTTTTTCCCTCATATATATCTATATAACGTTTCAGATGAAATCTCATGTAGTGGCCAATGTCCTGAGGGATGATTCAGAGAGCGTGATTGCAGGGTGGTAGCTTTTTGACTCTCTGACTCGGCGACTCTGACGGTCAGTTCCCAGATGCTCCCGGGTTGTAAACACTCTTCCATCCCCAGAGGCCTTGCCACTTCCTTGCCTCCCTCGACCAATGATACACGTGCCTTGTATCCCATCACAGGAAGCTACGGCGACACTCATTTTCTGAATATTAGGGCAAGAGAGAGCAGTGCCAGGGTGGGGGACCATTCAGATCGGAAATCTTGAAGGAATTCCCCCTGGCCTCCTTGTGATTCATGGGAAAATAGCTCAGTGCCAGGATCTGACCAAACAGACACAACCACACTGTATCCTCTACCTGATTCACCATGTAATAAAACAAGGCATAAATTACATGAATCACCATTAAAAATATTAGTTTTTGACCCACATTAGTTCTTGGCCCACATGAGAACATATTGGTGGGATTTGAATGATCTTGTTTAATCGCTTCTTCATTTTTCAATGGCATGGCAGTATCATCAAAGAACTGGTATCTTAGAACCTTAGCTTTTTAAACGTTCTAATAAAATCCATGTGTTGAAAGGTTGTTTAGTACATTGCTCCTTTTAAGGCATCTGTTTCGTATCCTAAACCATATGGGGCATCATTAAATTTTGAATGAATAACCGGATTCATCGCAAAACGTCGTCTTCATGGAGATATGACGACACATCTAAGACCCCGTGTCACAGCCCTATCAGTGCCTCTGCTAGACCACATCAACAAGTCTGCACCACCTTAATGAAGGTGGAGGTGATTTGAGCAGGTTAGGCTCATAGTTCCAGTTCCGGCATATAAACCTAATCTGTGAAGCATGGTGGTGGTAGTTTAATGCTGCATGCCTGAAAAAGCAATATATAGATGCAAAATTTGTTTTCATTAATCAATAATGTCAGTTTTCAGTTGAAAATTGTATAAAAATTTTTTAACACAAACTGGTATCATTGTCTTCTTGTCATTCCTGGTTTTTTTCTTAATCATACAAATTAAAAACATTGGGGAATATCTTCAGAGAACCATCATAATGTTAAATTTAAGACTTTTCAAGACCTTTTTAAGGCTGTTTTGAATAAAATTTAAGACCAATTTCGCATTGACAAAAAATCTGACTCCTAGAATTACAGAATAAATGATTTGCATTTATCTTCTCACTTCTGCACTGAAGTGTTTAGACAGAGAATTTTAGTTAAGATGTTTTCTGATTTCTCATGTGACCTTAGTGCCTTTAGACCAAACTTCCACAACTTTAGGATCTTCTTGCCCAATGTGCAGTAACTTTGCTTTGGGTTTAACAGGTTTTAACACTAAATGCATAATAATTCTCCAGCTACTTATCCCCATACAGACTAATGTACAGTCAAAGAACTAGAGGAAACACCACTTCACAAACCATGCATCTTCATCTATGGAGATCATTTCAGAGTGGGTTGCAGTTTAGACCACCTACACCTGGACCACTGCAAGAAAGAACTAAAACACTGAACCAATAGACAACATCCAGATAATTCTCAGCTACAAAAATGCCATTGAAACACATACACGTAAAAATAAAATTTTAAAAACCTAGTGCATAAAATCAGACTGTTTTTAAGATATTTTAAGACTTTAAATTCTGATTTTAGAATTTTTAAGACTCTGAATTTCAGAGTGTACATAATGAAATGTTGGTTAAGTCTGTCTGTCTGATGTTTCTCATGGTGCGTCCCTTAAAAGTATACTTAAATGTGATCGTTTTGTGGTCTGGATTGGTGGTTAGAACGAATGGAATCAGACTAAATATAGAGATTAAGAGTTTATATTTAATCCCATCTTTCCCTATGTCCTTTTATCTTTTCAGTCTCTGCCTGGTCATGTGTGTGTGTGTGTTTGTGTGTGTTTAGGTCTATGTAAGTGTAAAAAACTCTGTATTTTTGTGTATAAGTGTCCTGTGTAAAAAAAAAAAATGTGGCAAACCTACTGACTCACTGACGTACTGTAACCTAAAGTGAACAAACATTCCGTTTCATCTGAGAATTTCACAGTAATCGTTCTGTTCTGAACACATCCTGTTTAGCTAGGTACATCCAAAAATGAACAATTATGTCAGACATATCAGTATCACCTAGCAGGTTCCATTAGCATGCACATCTGCTCTGAGCTCACACCAGTTTCCATCCTTTACCCAACACTGAGCACACTTCTAGGAAAAGTAGTTTTTGTCTTGGGAAAGGCCTTTCTTGGAAACGTTCACAGGTTAGAGTGTGTACATGAGCTTTGGTTGGCTGGTAGTGGATGGACAGCTGGTGTGTGTGTAAGAATTCTCTTACTGTACTTCTAGTTAGTGTAATCCTAAAAAGAAAGGGTTCTCCAGAGAGTTATTCAAGCAATGCCATAGAAAAGTCATTTTATTCAATTATGAAGAACCATTTTTTCACATTTACGGGTTCTTCCAAGACTCTTTACAAAGTATCGATCCATTTAAGCTTCATTTAAAAGGTTCTTTTTCCTCACATTGTAAGTTCTGTTCAGAAGCATCTTTAGATACATATTTTCATTAACCAAATATGGTTTTATGGATAGAACCCTATCAGGCATGCTAGTTATTAATAGTGTAGCTGATAAATGTGTGTAATTAATAAATATCAAAACAATTATAGTTGAAATCATTTCCCTACTCAAGTAAACAAACAGTAAAATATCAAACCGACACAATTTCCCACTCACACCAGGTGCAGAAGATCAACCAAGACATGTTTGGAGTCCAAATTTAGCTTTTTTAGTTTAGCACTGGAGCTGTGAAGTCAGGAGGCACTCAAAGACAGAGAACGCATCACCAAAACATCTCCCAACCAAAGAAAAGTACGACATTGGTAGAGGAAAACTGACAGTCCATTACAGACTGGACAACTGTGTAAATGTGATTTGAACTACACCTTTAAGAATAATAACTAAAGTGTAGATATTGTTTGAACAGCAACTCTGTGAGTGTTCACTGCTGTGAAAAAATATTTGCCCCTTTCTGATTTCTCTTCTTTTGTGTATTTGTCATGCTTACATGTTTCAGAATATAAAATGCAGTTTCTAAATTATGATTTATTAAGGGACAAATGATATTCAAATGTACCTGGTCCTGTGTGAAAAAGTAATCACTTCCCTTTGGTCACTCATGAATTCACTGGGAAGTTAAAGAGGTTAAAGATCTCAAAAAGTTACAGACCATGCACACGAAACTCTGTATGATATCAACTTATCCCAGTAGGACATTTACAATTGCTCAGTGCTCAGGAACAAAGAAAAGTCTTATGCAAAAGTTTGGGCACCCTTTGATAAATAACAGATTTTGGTGATTTTGTAATTGAAAAGATCTTAACACAGTCTGTCTAGGACATGCAAATATTGATTCATAGTTACTTTTTATGCCATAAATTGAAAAAACAATATTATGGCACTGTGCAAAAGTTGCACCCTAAAAGTTACAAAGTCTTTTTACAAGGTTTCATACCTTAATCAGCTCGTTAGATCTGATGCATTTCGACAGCTGTCATTGGTAAATGTCATTAGTAATTGTCATTAGTAATTGTCATTAGTAAATGTCATTAGTAGATATCATTAGTAAATGTCAGCTGGTGCCAATTTCAAAGCTTTACAGATACTCTAACTCTTCAAACCTTGGCTATCACAGTTCCCTGATTTAAACACAATTGAAAATGTGTGGGTAGATATTAAAAGAGCTGAGCATGCAAGACAACCAAGGAATATTAAACAATTTTACAAACAAAAACTTTTAGCTCTAAAAAGCGTTTGCAGTCTGTGATATCTGCCAGAGGAGGTGTTACTAAGTACTGATTATGTAGGGTGCCCAAACATTTGCACAGTGTCATAATGTGCATAATGTGCAGTTTTAATTTTTTTTTTATTTTTCCTCAATTTATGGCATAAAAAGTAATTATGCAACAATATTTGCTGAAAATATTGTCTTTTTTTCCATGTCCTAGAGAGACTGTGTTAACATCCTTTCTATTACAAAATCAACCAAATCTGTTATTCATCAAGGGGTGCCCAAACTTTTGCATAATACTGTATGCCATTAATTGAGGGGGCGTGGGATATTGGCAGTGCACCACATACAGTCAGTGCACCACAGTCAGAGCTGTTTCAACAGCATGATGGGGACCCACTCAATGTTAAGCAGGTGGTTTTAATGTTATGGCTGATTGGTGTGGACGAACAGTATGTTTTTAATTCTTTAATGACCATCTCAGGCACTCTGGATGTTGCTAGGACATCATACAGCTGTTTAGTTCTCACACTACACCATGTAAATGATGCCAGAAGTCCATATGAACTCAATCACAGCACCTAAGACTCTAATCTTCACAGTGGACCACTGCTGGGAGATGGTAGCAAAGTGGAATAGGACATTCTGACGACATGTCTGACGTATGACACACCACCTGTCTCTTCTCCAGAAACGGATTTTTTCCCACATGCCTGACTGGAATCCCAGATTCAATGATCCTAGCACATGGTCTGAAGCACAGGTACCTTTAAAATTGTGTCTGAATCCATTTTCTCTAGTTTAACAGTTGGACATTTGCTCTCTGCACCAGATATGTGGGGGTTTCACCCAGTTTCTTAATTAATTATGGATGTTTTGTGCATAATATGCAACAAACCAATCACACTACTCTCTACCAAGCCAGGTGGATTGATGGATTGTTATTATATTGGCAGATATTCCAGGAACACGCTGAAGAGATGGATCTGCTCGCGCATGAGGTGACTACATATGGGCAGACGGAATCTACAGGAATGGCAGAACTATCTTAGCTGCTGCACACCACTGTGTAAGAAGAACCTATATAATACGAGTATGTTCATCTACATCTACACACAGCACCCTTGCACAAATTCCACACTGCTGACTTCAGATCAGGTTTCACTGGTCATTTTTGTAATTGCTGTCCACTGTATCAAGACGGCAGTGCGCCTTAACATGCCCATGGGCGCACAAATTGCATTTATTATTTAACCAATGTGGGCAATAGGCACTGGAGTGAATCTTACACAGTCTACTGCTGCATCAAGAAATATGAAACGTTTACGCAAAGAGAAGCAAAGCCTAAATTCTATGGATATCTGACTTGCGTGTGTGTGAAGGTCCCATTGACAGGGAGGTGCATATGGGATTTTAGAGAAGCATTTGCTGTCACCAAGGTGGCGTCTTTTATTCTGCACATGTGTAGAGTGCAGAGTGTACGTACTTTGCCTCTGCTTTGTGTTGGACAGGGTGTATAAGTATAAGTGTCATTGTGAAAACTCTTGATCACACACAAAGGCTGCAGTTATCAGCAGCGCCCAGGGAGTAGTGGGGCGGGTCCTTGCTCATGGGTACCTCAGTGGTGCCTGGAACCACTGACCTCCAGATACATATCTAGGGCAAGGTCCTGACCACTAGGCTAAATGGATTATTCTTACAAAAGATATAATTGACAAAAAAGGTAATAATGATGGTGTGACAATGCAAGGAAATCAGAAAATCATAAAACTGTCCCGGAGGAAATTGCTCATGCAGCGACTGCACATGGAGACAATACAGACAGAATAACGTACAGAGCACAATAAAAATACTCTAAACACAAATACAAAGGAAAGCTATAACTAGGGTGGGATAAGTTGAATGAAGTACCGGAATATAAACTGTAATTTTAATAAATATTATAAAATATAATAGATAAATAGAATAAATAATAAGGCACTAGCATCCGTCGTATTGCACCTTATATCCAGGATGGTAGTGAGTAGTTATTGTACAATGAGGCTGATGAGAAAGCAGCAGGTAGTATTGTTATATTCTGTGTTGTGAGAGAGTTATTGTGTGGATGAGTGACAGTGGGAGGAGTTAAAGAGTCTGATGGCTGTGGGGAGGAAGGATTTTCTATGGCGTTTCATTTCAGACTGGTCAGTCTATTGCTAAAGATGCTCCTCTGCCCCAACACAACACTGTGCAGTGGGTGATCAGCTTCCTCAATAATAGTCTGTAGTTTACCCAGCATCCTCTGCTCCACCAGATTGTCCAGTTCTGCTCCTACAACTTAACTGTTCTTCCTGATCTGTTTGTTTAGCTTGTTCTTATTGGCATCTTTCAAACTGCTCCACCAGCACAGCGTCATAGAAGATGGTACTGGCCACAACAGATTGGTCGAACACAAATCATCCTTAATGTGTGTCCTTCGGTTTGGGCCATGAATTATAATAATATCTCTACTATAGTTGTAATTTATTCCATCTCCTTTATGAAATTCTAGTAATACTGTATGTTAGCTGTAACATTACATATGAACTTTTTATGACCATTCTAAAATCTGAAGACCATCACCAGACCAAGCCCCTGTTCAAGACAAGACCAGAAAACCATTGATTGATTTCTGTCATGAAATAGTCAGTTATACATGCCACAAAACTTCCACTGCAACTGCTTATAAGTATGAGCATTTGTGGGCAGTTAATGCTGAATCAGCACATGCCAGGGCAGGTTCTTTCTTCAGTGGCTAGCAGACATACTACGCTGACCCTGAGTGACCTGAATGTGTGTCTGTTACATTTGACCGCTCTCCAGACCCATTTAACTACATAATCAGAGATTCCTTGTTATCTTTGCTTTGACCTTTCACCACCCAATACATTTCAACTACAGAGGAAGGGGTGATATGCTCCACGCGCCCTTAACACACGATAGTTCAAAAAAACCTTTGCTTGTTGGGATTGTTTTTCCTGGAACAAGGCCTACCCAAAATCTGACAGATAAAAGGAATCCCCATTGGACTGTTCCGAGTGGGACATATTGTAAAATGCAATACATTCAAAACATCTGCAGTGTGTAAATACTATTAAATCTTTATTTAAATGACCAAATTACAAAGAAATTGTCATTTCTGGTTGTGAATGAATGGGTATAAAGTAGCATCAGTCAAAAATAGTCACTTAGAAAATGGTCACTTAGTTAAAAAAAAATCTCAACAAAGGGTTACAAACAGTTGAGGTCTATAAAAGTATAATTGGTTCATATTTATACTTAAAAATCATCATAATTTTATTTATTTTCTACTCTGGCACTGAGAATAATGCACCTTCATTTCGTTGTACAGCTGCTCCAATGACAATAAAGAGATTCTGATTTTGATTCTGATTCTGATATACTGTACATATTATTGAGTAAAGATTCGGTTAGACCGAAGATTGCCTAGTCCTTGTAGGCCAAGGTTGGAAACCACTGTTGAGAATGCATGACTGTTAAGTCCTCAGAAGGCATTTCTTAATTATAAACTTTCAATGTGATTTCATATGATATTTGACATAATTACCTCAGAAGTTATTCTAAAGACATTTGCTGCTGCTGCATCAAGAAATATGACCTAATAGTTTTATGTAAAGAGAAAACCATACCTTAATTCTATGGGTATCTGACTTGTGTATCTCTGAAGGCATGGAGGCACATACACTATATTGCCAAAATTATTCACTCACCATGGGTGTATAACTTCAAGCACCAAGTCATGCAGACACTTCTACATACATTAGTGAAAGATTGTGTCTCTCAGGAGCTCAGTGATTTCCAGTGTGGTAATGTGATAAGATGCCACCTGTACAACATGTCCATTTGTGAAATTTTCTCAATACTTAATATTCCACAGTCGACTGTCAGCAATTTGGCCAAATAGTGTTCGGCCACATAAAATGACTGAGTGAGGTCGGATGCTGTGTGCTTAGTGTGCAGAGGTCGCCAATTTTCTAGAGAGTTAATTGCTACAAATCTCCAAACTTCATGTGGCCTTCAGCTCAGTGATCTACTCATGGAATGGGTTTCCATGGTCGAGCAGCTGCATCTAAGCCATACATTACCAAATGCAATGCAAAGCATGGGAAGCAGTGGTGTAAAGTGCTGCCATTGGACTCTAGAGTAGTGAAGACGTGTTTTCCAATCACCTGCAAAATCTAATGGACTAGTCGGGTTTGGCAGTTGCCAGGAGAACGTTACTTGTCTGACTGCATTGTGCCAAATGTAAAGTTTGGTGGAGGGGGGATTATGGAGTGTGGTTGTTTTTTAGGAGCCGGGCTTGACGTCTTAGTTCCAGTGGATACAACCCTGAATGCTGCAGCACAAAGACATTTTGGAGAATTTCATGCTCCCAACTTTGTGGAAACAGCTTGAGAATGACTCCTTTCTGTTCCAACACGACTGTGTACCAGTGCACAAAGCAAGGTCCATAAAGACATGGAATGGAATGGAACTGGTATGGAAGAACTTGACTGGCCAGCACAGAGTTCTGACTTCAACCTGATAGAACATCTTTGGGATAAATTAGGGCGGAGACTGTGAGCCAGACCTTCTCATCCAACATCTGTGTCTGATCTCACAAATGTGCTTCTGGAATAATAGTTCCCAAAACTTCCCATAAACACACTCCTACCCCTCATGGAAAGCTTAGCCAGAGGAGTTGAAGCTGTTATAGCTGCAAAAGGTGGGCTGAGGTCATATTAAACCTTTTAGATTAAGAATGTGATGTCAGTTAAGTTCATATGCGTGTAAAGGCAAATACTGAAGGCAAATACTTAAGGCATCATAGAGTATGAGATTTTAAAGATGGCTTCTCAGAAAGCACATGCTACATCAGCGAGGCTTTGTAGACACAGAGTGTACTTTAGCTGGTGTTCCAGAAAAACTGTCTTCTATTAAAAATATATGGCATCATGAAGAGAAGAGTCAGACAAAATTGACCAGCAGTTTTAAGTATTAAGCAATAATTAACAAAAATATAACTCTCAAAACTGCTACATTTAGTATCTTCAGTCCTCAAATGATTAAAAATCGCATCAATTAAATTTATAAAATACATTTCAATTGGTCAATGAAAACATTACATATTATTACCTTTAATCAAATGTAACTTTTTTGGGTTTATAATAATGTTAATATGTTTTGTTCTTGTTGCTGATTATGTTGTTGTTATTGTTGCTTACAAAGTTAACTTTGCACTGAGAAATATTCCTGCAATTTATGAGCATAGTATAAAATTTTTCGCTCCACGGACCGGTTTAATGTCAGACAATATTTTCGCGGACCGGCATTTTAAGGTGTCGCGGATAAAAACAACAAAATAAAATGATACGACCAACACAAAAACTGTGGTATTTTGTAAATATAATAATAAACGTTGGGAACAGTTTGGAGAAGGCCCTGCGGAAGTGTGCGGAAAGCTAGGTCCATCAATACAAGATTGGGTGAGTTTGGTGGGGAGAACTTGAGTGGCCCAATTTGGGATGAAATCAAATAGTTTGGCAGTCTCGGGTCTCACTGAGGGTCTCTGGGGGGTCTTGGGAGGGTCCATGTCTGGTCCACCCAGCTTTATAGTTCCTCATAGCTCCGGTACAACACTAAATTAGAAAACCTTAAACCACAAAACACTTCTTGGCAGACTGACTACATTTGGGGTACTGGGGGGAAAACACAATCTGATTTTTCACAAAAATCTGGTAATTAGATTTGACCAAACTAGCACTTTAAACTAGCCACTGAGCAAAGGGTCGTTAGTGGACGCTTCTGAGACCTTATGTAAGCAAGACACTGGAGCTCTCTCCCTGACACAGCTGCAGTAGCAGGATGTTATCAGTTGAAATGAGACCAATGACCTTCTGGTTCATGGGTCATGTTCAAGTTTAAGCGACTTAAGACTTCAGCTTTCTTCCCAATAGCTTAAAACAGAAGATCAACACAGACACTCTATACATCTGCACAGTTTGGCCATTCGACAAGTTCCCCAGACATGAAAGGAGTGGAGAGTGTTTGTGTGTGTGTGTGTGTGTGTTATATGTGTGTGTATGCGCGTGTGTGGTTCCTTCTAATCATAAACAAGCAGCAATGCTTCCTCATGAGCTCCACGGCACATCTGGAACCATGTCTGACTCTCCAACTCAACTTCCACTCCGTGACCTCCACTCCATGGAACTGCCCGCTGCCAGAAAAAAAAAATCAGAAGAAACGAGGAGATCTGAAGAGAAGAACTCGACATTGGGGGAGAATTTGATATTGCCAGCGTTTTTTTTTGAAGGTGTAATCTGATTTTCATTCATTGGGCAGGATGGGAGGGTGCCAGCAGGGCTCCCCCAGAGACTGGACATCACGCTCCATATCAGCATCCATCCTGACTCTACCATAAACACCACAGCAGGACAGAACGTAAACTACAGCTCTGCTGATCTTCCCTGTTTCTGTGTGGTGTGTGGTGGAAACGTCACAGCTAAGCAGAGGAAACCACTGATATCCTTGCTCCGCCCACATGTGTACTTTTTCATGTCACTTGAAGAGAGAAAAAGCCTTAAGCTGAAGTCAAGTCAGTTTTATTTCTATAGCGCTTTTCACAACCGACTCCAAGTCTGATCTTCCTCCAGGTGACACCAGACAGCGATAATAAACAAGAAGAGTCTCAGTTTCTAGAGGTGGCAGATAGAAGCCTGTAGCTTTGAGAAACAGATCCAGTACAGAGGATCCTTACTCGACTTAGGAAAATCCGTGGTTACGTCACTGGCATTTTTTAATGCTCGTATTTACTGTCATATACGGTAGTAGAATGTTAGAATGCTATAAATGTTAGAATGCTATAAATGCTTTACGGTAATATGCACGAGGTGAGTGTGTGCAGTGTGTGTGAGCCTGCTGCTTGCAGGGACGGGGAAAGACGATGTGCTCTGCTAATTTACTTTGTGCTGATTTTTGCTGTTATTGCTATGATGTTTATTCAAATTCAAATTCAATTTGTTACATACACAGTCATACACAGTATGATGAGTAGTGAAATGCTTTTTGCGACCACCCCAGATACATAAACACAAATTAAATACAATTTAAAAGCAATTTAAGAGCAGACAACAATAAATAGTGCACACTAGAGAAATAAAGAATAGAAGAAATAGAAGAAATAAAAGTCTAATAAATAACACCTTAACAAAACCCTACCAAACCTATATAGTGCAAATAAACAAATATAAACAAATGTAAACAAATGTGTAAGTGAAGACCAAATATGATATATAAATATAAATATGATTTATTCACCGTTAGTGTTGAATGAGAGTTAATGTGATTGGTGGGTGGGATGGGGGGTTAATAGTGCACTGTGCTAAAGCACCGTCAGTGTGGTGTCGTCTACAATGCGTTTACTGCTGTGTTGCATGTTGAAGCATTAAAAAGATCATTTCTATCTGAAGCAACATTTCTTAAATGCTTTACTGTAATATGAGACGTTCATGTTGCTGCTGTTAATAAAGCACAGTGCTGTTCAATAAAACCTCTGCAGCATCATTACATGCATGAGTTCCACATCACACTCATGGTGCTTTTCCACTGCACTGGTGCTGGTGCCATTCTGGGCTGGTTTGCAATTTTTGAACCGGTGCCATGCTTTACCACTGCAAGGTTTTCCTGGTTCTGGGACTGGGAACCTGTAATGTCATCTGGTATGTGTGGGCATTTGAGCTAACGCTAGTTTCCGGCACCAATGCAGTGGAAAAGGAGCATCAGAGGATCCGAATCCTGTCGTAACTCGAGATCCCTCTGTATATGTCTTTGAAGCATAATGCAGATGGAGCTGTTCTATTGCTGTTGTACCCCAATGATGGGTGATCTGATCATAAAGTGCAATAATTATGTCAAATTATGTCATTTTCTGCATTACTGAAAAATATTTATAAGCAGAATGTATACCAGCTTTAGCTCAAACACAAAAATGGTAGCAAACAACATTACTCAAATACATATTTTGAATGAAAGAAATCAAAATGGAATTTGATTTAGGATGAAATTGAATATTTAGGTTCAAACCTCAAAATTTTAGCTTTTCCATTTTTTGTGCCAAAGTCTTGTAGAAATGCCACTGACGTGAGGGCCTATCGTAGTAAATACACCACCAGCCATAACATTAGCACCGCCTGCCTAATATTGAGTAGTCCCCATGTTGCTGAAACAGCTCCGACTGTGGAGAACTGTTATCTGACCCCATGTTCATCACTGAGCCTTGGGCACCATAGCCCAGCCTAGGGCAGCCATAGCCCAATGGTTAGAGAAGAGGGTTTGTGACTGAAGGGTTGCAGGTTCAAATCTCGGCTGAAGTGTCCTTGAGCAAGGCACATAACCCCCTACTGCTCACAATGTACGTTGCTCTGGATAAGAGCGTCTGCCAAATGCTGTAAATGTAAATGTAAATGGCACCAGTTCACCTGTTCTCCTCCCTACGTTCACTGTTGATATGTACTAACTTCTGCACACTTCACAGATGCTCCTGTCATTACAATAAGATCCTCAGATCCTTTAGTTCACCCATTTTTCTGCTTCCAACACATCGTCTTCAAGAACTGACTGTCCACTTGCTACCTAATATTGCCCAACTCTTCTAACAGCAGAAAACTGCAGAAAAACCCATGAAGTACATATCTTTTAAGCCATGAAGTCCTCATTTTCTGGAAAATATGCAACTGTGGGTACTATGAGTTCAAAATGTGGTCTCTGTAAAAACTCTACAATCAACCTAAAACTGATGACTTCCTGTAGTTACAAGCAGTTTCAACCCAAATACATAAAACCAAATAGTTTTCTGTAGTTAAACAAAGCATCAATTCCAAATTCAAAAACGCCTTAAATGAACGAATGATTTTACAGTCAATTACAGCATTTTCAGTCCCTCCTTTGAAAATTGCCTTGAAGGATTTCTAATAGGACTTCAGAGTGTCTATTATAAGGCCGTTCAACCGCTGAGTAGTTTCTCATCCATCCATCCATCCATCTGGTGAAGATGAATGCAATCAGTTTACAGTCCTTTGAAAGTTCTTCTGATTTAAAGCTTCATGTTTTTGATTCTTAAATGCTTTCTCATGTTTTTTATAACGCCAGTGGGAACACTTTAGGGCTTCACAGGCTTTCAAAGAAGGCCTAATGCTTTCCGGTCATTATAAAATGAAAATCTGTTCATTGCAGTTCATTTTTATTCAGTACAACCATGTTTGTCCTTAAACTCCATCTACAGTGAAGCTCTTATTTCATGAATACGTTTCTTAAAGTTTACAACAGAAAATACAGTCAGGATGTTTTCTCTATGGTAGACAGCGTTGAGAGGGCTCTCCCATTGGTCAGGCCAAAGGTGCTAAGTTCTGGCGCTAGAGGGCTGGGTTCCGCCACAGTTTGGTAAGGTAAGTGAGTACAAGGTATCCTAGACTTTTGACGGGGTTCCGTTCTTCATCGTGTGTCGTAAGTGTCTACTGTGTTTTGTGCTGAGGCCACTAGAGGGAGACATTCAGGCTCTGTATTGCCTTTTTTGAGCATTTTATTAATGGTCACTCCATTAAAAATGTGAAAAATACATAAAAATGCAGTGTGGTAACCACAAATTTTCATAAATTGAGTACATCGTAAGTTCAGGACCCCCTGTATATTTGAAGAGAAGATCTCATTTTAGGCTTTGTAGGAAAAGAACAGGCTAAGTCTGGGTTAGGCCTTCAAGACCTTCATTTGACAATTAAGACCACCTGAGGACGTAGCTTTAGCAGTCATGGTTTGACATTGTATTCAATGTTACTGAGAATTATGTGATGATATTTTGCATGTATTTATTTGTTCTGCCATTTTGTAGCACCTTTCCATACCACAGATTGCTTTATGAAGAATAGCACTGAGTAAGAAGTCTTTGATTGTCTGATGAAATAATAATTAAATAAAACAATTAACAGTACAAAAAAATTGTTTTTGTGTTATTTTAATCAATTCCAAACCTTGGTGTTGGTGCATCTAATCCAGCTCCATCAGCCTACCCCATCAGCAAAATAAGGAGAATTGGAGAGGAAATTAGGAAAGATAAGAAAAGAAACAAGGAAGGAAGGGAGAAAAAGCAGGAAGTGGGGGGTTATTATGGAGTTGTGACGGACACAATAAAGGCAAAATCTCTTTTCAAGCCAATTACTGTGAAGTTCCTGAAAGGTGGTTACTTCCAAAGTGTGTAAGGGGAAAATACTTGGAAAACAGGAACCGCAAAAGAGAATGAAATATGAGGCCACTTGCACAGCTGTATCTAGTCTTTTGAAGGGCACGGCTGTTTAACAACTGCTTGCTGCTCTCCAACAAATCCCCTCTGGCCACCATGGGCTTACTCTAAACACTGCTGGGTCTCTCGCTGGGAAAGTCATAATACAGCCCTCTCGCTCTCTCTTCTGCGTCCTTATGGAGATCTTCCAAACTTGATCATCACTTTGCAGCTTCAGTATAAAGTCTGCTGTTAACGTTATACCTTATGGAAAATTGTACCAAATGGATTTTCTGGAGCGTAGCATTAGAAAAACCACTTTTGGTTAACTTAGGAGGTTTGATATTGAAAAATATTGACTGAAAGAATGCAAAGTGGTGGTGGCTACGCACCAGAGATTCTCTAGATATGCAGAAATGATGTTGGAGATTACTCTAACAAGAATGCAGTCAATAGAGCAATCACCAATCATTTCAACAATTAACTGTGGCCTCCAAGCCACACGAGCAATGTCACATGGCTTATGTTCTTCAGCCAAACCTAACCATGGATTAAAAGGTTGGGTGTTTTCACTTTAAATAGGAAACGTAAATCAGGCAGCTCAGAGTAAGGCTGTGGACTCCACAGAAAATGTGAAGCGTATCGCCTTGTGATTCCTCCACAATCCTTCCTTATAATGGGATATATGGTGAATTCAGAGTAGAACTGTAAAAGTAGAAACAGTCAACAAATCAAAGAAATGTACTGGATTTATGCATTAATGCATAATGGGATAAAAATGGAAATGGAGTTGAAAAATAAGTGCATTTACACAATGAAGTACCTGCTGATGCCAGGTCTTCCTGAAGTTCTGCCTGAGTGGTTCTTGGCTCTTGGATAACTTGATTATTCTTTGGACTCTTCGGACAGGAATCTTACATAGAGCACCTGATCATTGCCGGTTTGTGGTGAACTGATGCTCTTTCCATTTCTTGATAATGGCCCCCACAGTGCTCACAGGAACATTCAGCATTCTGGAAATGCGCCTGTAACCATTCCCATCAGAATGCTTTTCAACGATAACATTATGAAGCTCTTGGGAGAGTTCTTTGCTTTTACCCATCATGAAGTCTTCCTGTGTGCCTCCTGGGTAATGAGAAGCCTTTATAGGCCATCAATTAGGACTAAAGCAGCTGATATCAATTAGTACTGATAGGGGGCAGGGTTTCTCTCTCAATACTGACAGATTTCGGGTGATCTCCTGGGTTTCTATGTCATTTTGCACCTTGTTATCTTCATGTGTTCAATACTTTTTTCCCTGTGTTTTTTAATTTTATTGCACATAACTCAATTTATGGACTTTATTCTTTGCATGAATTAAATACGTTGATAATGACACGTGGTGTCAATTTTGTGTCAATAGCTCACTTAGAAATGCCCTTATTGATAAAAAGGCTGACGTGTCAAATACTTATTCTCCTCGCTGTATTACATTGCATTGCCATCGTCTGGGCCAAAGCTCGTTTGGACTGAGTGGAATACTCTTCTGGGTTTGACTTTTTTTTGGCTGAAACATGGATGCTGTGTCCACCAGACTAAAGAGGAGTTGGACCATTCAGCTTTTTTTCAGCACTCAGTTCAAAAGTCTGCATCTTTGATGGTATTTCCTGTGTGCCTCCTGGGTAATGAGAAGTCTTTATAGGCCATCAATTAGGACTAAAGCAGCTGATATCAATTAGTACTGATAGGGGGCAGGGTTTCTCTCTCAA
>JBBIGC010141845.1:0-20407 GCA_037576955.1 Lepidarchus adonis | reverse complement strand
AGCACAGCTGGAAAGACTCACTTGTTAATTGCCAGCTTCAGGGAGTGTGTTTGAGGAAGGGAACTACCAAACTGTGCAGGACACCAGCCCTCCAGGACCGACTTTGGGCACCCTTGGAACCCATGGTTGTTAAGTGTCCACAAGTGCGTGCACAAGGTTTGAAGAGTCTTTGTTTGAAGAGTCTTTGTCTTGTAAAGCTTTAAAATTGGCACCAGATTACCTTTACTAATGACAGTTGTTGCCATGTATCAGATCTAACGAGCTGATGACACCTTGTAAAAAAAATCTGAGACTTTAGAACTATTAGGATGCCTAAACCTTGCCATAATAATAAACAGTGCCATAATAATGTTGTTTCTTTTTTGTTTGTTTTGATTTTTGTTCAATTTATGGTATAAAAAGTAACAATGCATCAATGTTTATTCAATGTTCTGAAGGCAGTAGGAATTTAGCTTGCTGTCAGAGAGCCATTTATTATGTCTGTGAAGAAAGGAAGATGATCAGAGGATAAAGTCAGAAGCATAGGTAACCATACTGTGGTGTGAAAGTGTTTGCACCATCCTGATTTTTTTTTCCATATTTGTCACACTTAAATGTTTCAGATCCTCAAACAAATGTAAATATTACTCAAAGACAACACAAGTATATAATAATAAAACAAGTAATAAACAAAATGTGTTTTTAAGTGAATGATTTTATTATTAAGGCAGAAAAAAAAATCCAAACTTGTGTGTCAAAGTGATTTCACACCAATCTATATTTTGGCTCATTTATGTATGTCCAAAGGTTTTTAGACAACTGTTCAGCGTTTCTTCTGAAATCAAGGGTGGTATAATTTCCCAGTGCAATCTTCTGGCAAGATCTTGCACTAAATGTTATAACCTCTGTAAATCTGATTGCCTTTCACCATGAGCAGAAGTAAGGTCAGGTACTGATGTTGGTGGATTAATTCTGGATCACAGTGATATTAGATGGTGCTCCAAGAAAATGCAGTTTCACTAGTGCTGGGTATATGGTTCTTGACCATATATACTTTTTTATTGCAATCATTGCTATACTTGCATGCTCTTCTCATAGATGTTGCTTGGTTGGATCATACAGCACTTAATACAGCAGTACTTCATCCAGCAGGTCCTTTCTATTAGATGTTCTGTGTGCTTGTAAAAAGTGGTCATGGTCATATTACCAGAGCAAATCCTTTTCACATAGAGGTGAAGGGGCACAGGATACGGGGAACCAGTATATGATTACTTTGAGTCTATAGTAAACTGTGTGAGAGATGAACAATTTAATTTTGTTCATTCCAGCAAGAAACTCCATTCAACAGGGGATATCCTCTTCTCTAAGAAAGGAACATGGACAATAAAAACCTTATTACATTCCCTAGCCACTGAAGATGAAGGGCACAGTTGCCTGTAGTTTGTTTTCAAAGCTATTATTATTGTCAGGTTGTCAGTTTTTTTCACTTCGGAAAGCAGTACGCTTAAATGTTGACGGGCGTAATAATACAGGTTGTAATCCTGGCATGTAACAAAGAATTCTCATGTACCAGTGATGCACTTTATCTTGTTTAGATTGTATTCTGTGTGGAACAGCTGCTTTGATCTCTAGGAAGCAGAAAGGGCTTGCTCCTGTTCTCTGTCCCTGACTGCCGTCTGCTTCGCACTGAAACAAACATGGCAGCCTGGTCTGTTGAGTGTGTGTGTGTGGGGGGGGGGGTCATAAATATGCTTCAGCAAACTATGTATAGAGTTGCCTTCACCAGAGTAACAATCATACAGAAATTTATAACTCTTCATCTCATGGCCAAAAGAATTATTCATGTACATTTGAAATTCAGAGCTGTTTGAATGACCTTTGGAAAGGCTCTCTGGATGGGGGCAGTCAAGGTGGCTCATGGATTGTCTGTTTACATAAGCTGATGTTTTCCATTTTACTTAGAGCAGCACAACTGCCAAATGGCATTTTAAAGCTAATGGTGTCCACTTGAAACCAGACAGCACAAAGTCCATGTTTCTGATCCATTTACATTTATATACCATTTTACTTCCTTACTCCAACATTCATGGTTTCTAGTTATTTCTTAGTGGGTTTTTTTGTTTTTTTAGGTCTGTTGATCATTATCTTCATTTATTTCATGTGTTACTTCTGTTGTAAATTCTATCCTCATTCTAAAAATTATGATTGACTTTGGCTTGGTATGTTTTAATATTTTAACCATTATTTTTTTAGTTCAAATTAACCAGTTTGCGGTAAAATAGTAAAAGGAAGAATAATCAAAAAATTAGCATACAATTATGAAGGAACCACATCTTTTAAAAGTGCATAGTCTAATGAGTCTTATTGTTGCAATTGAGAACATTTTTGTGATGTATTGGCTTGATTAGTGATTTGTGATTTTCCGATCATTGTGAATACACCACTGGTACATAAAATGTACATATTTTCTAATGGGCATTCGCTAATCCGGGGGATCTTTGTATTTGGAGAAACAAAATACTTATTTCTGTAAGGTTACAAATGCAATAAAATTAATCAAATGTAGACATTTTACTTTAAGCCGAGCATTGCATAAACATTTTATTGGATATGAAATATATATGAGATCATTTAGGGTCATTATCCTTCTGGATTTTGGTTTAAAATGTGTTTTTAAGGAGTTCATGATGCCATTCACCCTAACAAGGTTCCCACAAGAGAAATAGCCTCACAACATCACTAATCCTCCACCATACTTTTCAGTGGGCATGTGGTGCTTTTCCGCATACTTATCCTTGGATTTACTCCAGACCCACTTAGAATGTTTGTAGCCAAAAAGTTAAATTTTATTCTCATCTGACCAAGGCACACAGTTGCAATACCAGTACCGCTTAGCAAACTTCAAACGTTTACATTCGTGATTTGTAGATGTGAAAACATATTTTCTTGCGTGTCTCCCAAACAGCTTCTTAAGGTTGTCATGGAGACTGTGACCCAAAGATATCACTCTGTGGTACAGTAGTGTAAAAGTGAACTTCAGATAAGTTTTTACTTCTCTTACCTTCCTCCACACTGTGAGTGGTGGCAAGATCAACTTGGGTCTTTGTTCAGCCTTGTCTGTCAGTGTTGTTTTAAACTATTTTATTATTCCTCTGACTGTAGATACATGCAGGTTTAGGTGCCTAGCTATTTTCTTACCTGCCTTACTTGAACGACATGTTCTCTTGTTTTTCCCATGACTTTTTGAATTCACTTGAATTATATTTCAGTTTCAAAAGTTTTTGAAAGGGCTCCATTGTGTCTAATGACAGACATTCATATGCCATATGCTATGACTGCAGCTGGTAAAGGAGGCCACGCTGCTTTAAGGGCATAGCACGATAACACTGCTACTTTAGTCATTCTCAGTCGCAAATAGCAGTTACAAACCAAGAATACTCAACTCAGTCCAACACATCATTAAAGACGGCTTGGGTGCAAATTTTAAAATGTAGTGGTTGATGTTTTGACCTGGTATGTTTTGCAGATTTGTTGATTGCAACAATCAGGGTTTTTCAGGATACTATTTGGATGCTGCATTAGAATTTCTCTGCATGTGTATTTGATTTGTACTTGATGATGCCGGATACACTCTGAAAGCACTCTAAAAAGCTTTGTAATTAATTCAGCCTCACGAATACTTCAAATAGTGTGGTGGTATATTCCTTTCCAAATCGGAGCAAATAAATTTTAATTCCCTCATTTTACAGTAACAAAGAAATAGAGGTTGGTCATGATTTTTTAAGAACCTAAAACTATATCAACATCATGATTGGACCTCAGGGAAAAATACAGAACATATAGAATTTGGTCCCTATAAAAGGCTTGTTTGTTTTTAAATACACCCTCCTGAAAAGCCCACAGATTTGATCAGACCCGAGGATTGTGGCATCATAACTGTTTAATGAGGTGACTGCAATAAATACACCGCACCAAAAACAAAGCAGTAAATAAAACATTTTTCCAGTGTAGATGGAGTGAGTCATTATATCATAAATAAGCAGCCAGCATGCCTTTTACATAACTGTGTAGCTCTAAACAGCTGTGTGATCCATTGATTACTTGTCCAATGTTCTAAACGATTACTTCTGAAGCCTCTTCCCGGGCACTGGTAGTACATCGGGTGCACCAAGCACGTGATGGTTATTAGAGCTCTTGCTAAGAGGGAGATCAATGAGGATGGAGAGAATGATGGATAGTTGAAGACAGAATACCTATTGTGGCGTGATATGTTTGGTCCTTGTTGTTCTGTGTGAACAGGAAGCCTCTGGAGTATGTAAAGATTGCATTTTAGCTGCCCATAAAACCACAAATCCCATGATCCACTTGTCTTCATGGCTCTCAGACTTTCATGAGTTGGGGATTTCTCCAAAAAGTGCAATGACATGGGAGGATAAACGAGTGGCCCGTATTATGGTCTGTTACTCTACAGGGCAAATGAGGAAAGTGGGAGAGAGAGTTTTCTTCTGTTCTTCAAAAAAAATAAAATAAATGAATGTTTTCGAAGCATTTTTTCCTCATAGAAAATGGGTAGAATCCATTCTAGTTCATCCTGTTCTGAGGGTCATCATGGCCATCTTGAATAGCTCCGACACCATGTTTGAGCAGCAGATTTTGTGGTTCTTGCCTTTCAGGTAGGAGTGTCTCTCTAGCATACATAGGATCTTGAAGATGCCTCCAGCATAACCCTGTAATTGCATGTCAATCGCACAGCGTTCTAACAGGTTAACTACACTTGTAACTGAAATGCCAGTGAAATGAAAGAAAAATGTTTCATGTGACTAGCCTGTGGGCATGTTGCTTGTGAAACACATTCTTTCTTTGTCTTTGCAAAGTCTAGTTGAATTAGTCACTGAATATCAAAACCAGATCCAGTATCCCACCCTAAGAATAAACACATAACAAGACCATTATTTCCATGAGCCATGTTTTCCTATTGAAATGGAAATTCCCCCCAGCGACTCAGTATCTCATTCATATAAAATGCAAAAATAGTGTGCAGATGGTTAAAAAGTGTTTGGTATGGCAAAGAAACCATATGCTAGAGGGCCATCTTGCACACCCTCAGTTATATATCTGTGGGTTAAGTTGCCCTTTGGCCTGTTCTACCGTGGGCCCAGCTGAGTCTCACAGGACTGTAGCCATGTGCCGCTAAAATCTGCCTTACTTAATGACATCAGCTTCCAAAAGCATAGAGGCTTTCATTAAGAGAAGCAGGATCTTTGGGAAGAGAAACAAACCAAAAATAGAACAAAATTGGCAAAATTGCATAATGGTTAAATAAAATTTTTTTTAGCAGGAAGCAGTATCAAAATGTGTCAAAAATATGAATTTTATTTTTTATTTTTTTAAATTAAAATTGGATTCACATTCTACTGGTGTTAATATTAAAATGTAATATTTCTGTAGGTCATGAACACCAACAAAACTTGGTGGCTTTTACTATTCATTGTGGACAATATCTGCTTATACAGTTGTGCTCATAAGTTTACATACCCTTACAGAATTTATGATTTCTTGGCCTTTTTTTCCCCCAGATATTATGAATGATAACTTTTCTTTCACTCATGGTTAGTGTTTGGCTAAAGCCATTTATTGTCAAACAAGTATTTACTCTTAAATCATAATGAGAACAGAAACTACCCAAATGACCCTGATCAAAATTTACATACCCTGGTGATTTGGCATGAGAACATGCACACAACTTCACACAAACAGGTTTGAATGGCTATTAAAGGAAACTATCTTCACCTGTGATCTGTTTGCTTGTAATTAGTTGGTGAGTATTAAAAGTCAATAAGTTTCTGGACTGCTGACAGACCCTTGCATTTTTTTATCAAAAAAACAAAGGTTTTTTGGATTCTCATGGGGAAAGCAAAAGAATTGTCAAATGATCTGTGGGAAAAGGTACTTTATAAAACAGAAAAGGGATATAAGAAAATATTAAAGGATTCAAACTCTAAGAAGTGGAAAATTAGGGTTCTGTTTAAACGAGGTGAAATAAAGGACTGAATAAATGTGGTGCTGCTGTTTTAAGATGCACAATAAGGATAAACTTAGGAGACACATCACCAAAGAGGGTGAAATATTTTTCAAATTTATTGGAAAATTATTATTTCTATGTGTTTGCATGTGTGTGCGTTTACATGCATGTTTGCCTTGTATTGTAGAAAACACAGTTGTTTTACATGCGTCATGAAGGGTAATCCATATGTCAAAGAAGCTGAGAATTCAGCTCCCTATACAAAAACAAATACTCAGTTTTCTGCTTTAAACACAGTTTTATTCTACTTTTAGCCTTCAGGTGATCTCAGGCAACTGGCAAAAATATACTAGAAACAGTGAACTGTTTCATTAGTTCATTAGTAGAACAAAACACAATTGGAGGCATGGTTTTCTGTGCTGGAAGCACTGGTGAATATGATGCCTTCATTATATATGAGCAGAGTTTGGGATGAGGTGCACACACTTCATCAGAGTTTCTCATTTAGAGTGGACCACTCCCAGTGCATATACAGTAACAGCTGCTCAGTACAGTATATGGCAGAAAGGATGTGAGATTCTAAATGGGTAGTATAGGCCCTGTGGATGAAGTGGAGGAGAGAAAGCTTGTGTGCTTATTTGAAATGAATACAGTGAGTGTGCTCAAATTTTGAACAGTCTGGCTTGGTCAAACGATGATTCACAATGATGGAATTAATGCAAGATGGTTAAGATAGAAAGACAAACTGTTTCACTGAGTAGCAAGGTTTCTATTCAACCTTCCTTCATTTAGCTTATCTCAGCCATCCAGTAATGTGATTCAGTATTTGTCATTGCTTAGCTGGGATGTGAGAGATGTGTGCAATAGAAGGGATGATGTGCAGTAGCTGGCATCTTGTTGGAGAAAGAACATACAACTGAAGGAAGGTTGGACTGAAGTGATTCCTAAGGAAAATCTCGATAGAGACATTGAACCTGTGTCCTGTGTCCACTAGTGTCTACATCTGCCACCAGATGGATTGTTTTTGCTTTAAAACGTATCAACCTCTTAATGGGAAGTCATGTTGCCCTGAGTGTTTCATCGAAGCAGTGCAGGAATCAGTTTTAGTAAGTAAGAGAACATTCAAATGTACATTTATTCATAAATATCTATATCTATTCATATAAAGGCCAACACATAGTGGTGGTGTATCTGTATTGACTGACCAAGAGGAAATTTATTTATTTATTTTTATTTAATTATCACTTATAGTCACACGTGCACACGTGGAGCAGTGGCTGCCGTCAACAGAGGTGCAAGTCCCAGTCCGGGCACCACTGAGGTACAAGGTACCTTACCCCCTTCACTGCTCCCTGGGCACCTCTGTTGATGGCAGCCACTGCTCCACGTGTGCACGTGTGATGCAGAGAATAAATTTCCCACTTGTGGGACTATAAGGGATAATTAAATTTAAAAAAATAAAGAATTTCCTCTTGGTCAGTCAATACAGATGGCAAGTGCTACAAAATGAAGTATAAATGAAACATTAATATCTGGGAAATGTCTATGCAGTTTAGAGGTTGAACTAATTTGTGTCTAATAGATTTAGGTGCTGATGTGGGTGTGAAATAGTCTTTAAACACTTCTTATGTTTAATAAGAGACTAAGCAGTTCTGTTGTTACTGGGTCACCCATTCCACCAGTAAGGGATAACAAGAAGGAGGTGGAATCTCTGAGCACTGTTCACCCACTGATCTGGAGGGTGTTGCAGATCAGTATTTCCATGTAGTTGCGAGCTGATCCATTGATGATCCTGTAGGCAAACATCAACGACTTGAACTTGATGGATGCCATGATGGGAAGCAAGTGCAGAAAGATAAGCAGCGGCTATGTGTGCGCGTATTTGAAGATCAGTTAAACTGCTAAGTGTTTTAATCCTCTGCAGCAGCTTGAACGTGTTTACAGGTAGGTCGGACAACAGCGAGTTGTCTGAACTGGAAAGTACCAGTGCCTGTACTAGGAGGTGACTATTGTGTTCTGGGAGGTATGGCCCAATTTTGCGGATGTTATAAAGGTTAAACCTGCGTGACTGTGAGATCCCTAGAAAGATTGTTTGATTCCACACTCTTATAACTTTATAAACTTTTTTATTTGGCAGAATTACATGGTATGAACAAATCCAATTCAAATTTTATTTGACATTACACAGTAGTGTAATGAACACTAATGACCAATGTTCCAATATTCCCTGTAATAAAGCTTTTTACATTAATTTACACTGAAGTTTTTCCTTTCACTGATAAATTGACCATATTTAGGTTTCCTTCCGACATCGATATGTGGAATTGATTTTATTATGCTAATGAACAGCCTCCAGCTTTAACATAATGGGAAATGCAATAGCTGATTTTAATAGGCTAATGATTATCAGGGTGGTGGAGGGTTGTGACATTCATTAGTGCTTCACATCTTCTAAAGTTTAATGCTTTGGTTGAGGTTTGTGTCTCCTAGCAACTGCTTGTCTTTTGTTATAGAGAATTCTATTCCCTGTTTAGAAACGGTCCAGCGGTTGCAATAGGTTGTGCATTGATGACGGAGGATGGCCAGTGAGAGGCGTATCTGCTTCAAATGGCAGGCATGACGCAGGGGGGGTCGGGGCTAGGCTGTGTCTGGTCTGATTTGTAGGCAGTTGAGTCAGGCTTGAGGATCAGTTCTGATAGAAACCCTGTCGGCCAGCGGAGGAGTTACGACTACACTGAAAGTGCAGGGATTTCATTACATATGCAAAAGTGACTGAGACTGAGATATAAACTAAGCCATGATTTTATTTAGATGTTTAATGCAGCTTAGGTCTTTTACCCAAAGTTCTGACTCATCAGAGAAATGGGTGGGTTTTGTCCCTTAACATCACATACTCATGCTAACATGCTCAAAAGCCAAATGGACTACTGTTGTAGCATAATGTGTAATACTTTCAAATATTATATATTATGTTTATTGTTTGAATATTGTATAAGAATAAGAACAAAATGTATTTTTTTAATTTAAGCTTGAAAGCAAAAGATCAGATTATGTATTTTTCTTATCTTAACGATGAGGATACTAATAATATATATTATATTATTTGTATAGCATTTATTTTGCTTTTATTTTTGCTTTTAATATTCGTATCTAAATACTACAGAACATAACATCACAGATAAATAATTATTGTAAACTGCATGAAAATCTAGCAACACTGCACAAGCTTGCTCAGTCTGTGTCTGTGACCATGGGAGTGAGTCACTAAATCACTTCATATTGGAGCACAGGCTAAACTGCAGCATAAACTGTAACTGAATGACAGTTGGCCAGTGTAGTGCTCATTTATAATAAACATATATTTAAACCATGCCACATCCATAAATGTGGTGAATGTCAATTGTTAGCTTTTCTGTTTTCTGATTTTGGAAAGATTTATTTAATATTTGTTGTAATCACAGTGACACGGGGGAGCAGGTCGAAGTCAAAACAGATTAATTTCTAACTTCTGAAAAGACCAATCTTAAAAAACTGGCCAAACATGAACACATCACTGTTTTAACCCGACTCCAAATGAAAAAAATTGAGTGTGGTAGCCCTTACTCTCCCCATCACTCAGTGTAATGGAAGTCAACATGAGAGAAACAAGGATTTTACTCTTCCACTCTCTTGTCATCTGGGATCAGAAGGTTGCAGATTCAAGTCCTAGGCCGGGCACCAGTGAGGTTCCCTTGAGCAAGGTACCATCCCCACTACACTGCTGTCCGGGCACTGTTGATAGCTGCCCACTGCTCCACATTTGCACATGTGATGGGTTAAATGCAGAGCTCACATTTCATTGTGTTGAGCTTTGTCATTGTGTCACGCAACACCGATTCGCTTTAACTTTAGTGCTTTGACAGTTGCACCACTCTCTTGACGTACATTTTTGGGCATGAGGAGGAGGTTAAAGGATGTTAATAAAGTCAAGTCAAATATATTTCTTTAGTGCTTTTTATAACTGATATTGTGTCAAAGACATTTCTCAAAATTCAGCCCCTTATGAGCGAGCGAAGGGTGGGAGAAGCAATGAAAAACTCCCTAACTGGAAAAGGAAACCTTAGTAGGAACCCTGAATCCGTCCTCCTCTGGTCGACACTGGACAGCAATAATAAACCAGAAGAATGGGAAAGGTTTCAGTTTATAGAGGTGAGATCCGCTAGGAGTCAATAGCTTAGAGCAGTTAAATTATAGCTTGGAGCAATATGCTGATCATGGCCATTTTAAGGGATACATATTTCAATGGATCATGAATCTACTTTTAGTACACAGTTAAGGATCATCACCATTACATTTGAGGAACTATGCAGATTTAATTAGTCAGTTTTGTGGCAGTTAAAGACAAAAGAAAAAAGAGGCTTAAAAAGAGATTTATATGTCAATGTTTTGTTTAATGTGTTTTTTGTGCTCATTTAATTTGAGTAAAGTAAAGCAGCCACGTTTGAGCATTGGAACATGATTGATTTTTTTCCTAACCTAGCCTTGGACTAAACTGCCATAGGGAAATGCATTCAAACATGTTCCTTAATGAAATATAATGACCTGCCTATTGAAATGTTTTAATGTACTTTTGTTGTTATTGTCACCATGAATATGTATGTTACTCCATGATGGAAAGCTAGTTACTGTCACCATCAATTCCCTAAGGGAAATGTGGCCTATTAAATTCCTCTGATAGACAGAACCACCTGTGGCACATGATGCAGCTGAGCTTAGGTAGTTTTACCAGTACATTTGTTAGGAGCTTGACTTTCCATGTTTAAACCAGAGATTGAGCCTAACACTAAGCTTTAGCTTAAAGTCCCAATCCAGTGCATGAAAATGGTCACAACAGAGGGTACAATACAGAGGGGGCTTGATTACGTTGTACTCGAAAATTTGTAGTTACATCACTGGCTTTTTTAATGCATGTACGCGAGCACCACTAGATGAACTTGCAGGGAAAGGGAGAAACAAGGGGGTTTGTGCTGTTTTTCGCGGTTATTGCTGTATTGTTTGTTTTATTCACCGTTAGTGTTAAATAAGATTCATGTGGATTGTTGGGTGAGATGGGGGGTTAATAGTGCACTTTGCTAAGGCACCATCAGTGTGGTTTTGCCACAAGTTTCCTCTCCAATGCATTTACTGCTGTGGTGTATATTCAAACCATATAAAAGAGCATTTCTATCTGGAGCAAAGTTTCCTAAATCCTTTACTGTAATATGAGACCATTCATGCATGTTGCTGGCTGTTGATAAAGCACATTGCTTTTCAATAAAGCCTCTGTAGCATCATTACATGCATGAGATCTGACTTGAGTCAAAATGCGAGTTATGTCACACTGGTAGGAACCAAACCCTGAGGACCCCCAGTACATTCATTGAAGAGATGCATCCTTTTCATATTTATTAGTTTAGCATCTGTATAAGCTGGGTTGGGCCTCATCACGTTGTACATCATATACCACCACTATTCCTCCCAATGAAAAGTGCGCATCATATTGTGATACTGATGATGTGTTCACATTCTCATTGCAGGGTGAACCATTCCACAAGTTTACACTATTTCATCATCAGAAAAACTGTTTTACTGTGCTGTACAAATTGGTGTTTGCACTTTCACTACAATTAAATTTTATGAAAATTTTTGTTTTGTATTGTCCTTCATTAATATCGTTTAGTATGTGATTGCCAGGATGTTTTACTGCATTGTATCAACATTTGTGTTTGCACGGCTCTCAGGACTGCATGGTCAAACAGACCATCATTTATTCTACAGTGACTTTGGCAGAGAGCAAAGGATGTAGTATGTAGGTTTTTAAAGAGCTAAGATGCACAGTGTATGCAGATGTGCCTGATGGAGAACAGATAAAAGGCCTTGGCAGTGTAGCCAGTACATTAATTTATTATGTTTGTTTTGTCAGGACCATGAAGGGGAAAAAATGAATGCAGTAAAGATGCCATGAACCAGATTAAGCTAAACAGCTATTATTAGCAAATGAGAAGGAAAATGACATTATTATCAGTCAGATATTAGTGTTGCAACCAATAATTACCGATAATTACTTGGTGCCTGTTTTTTTTCTCTCTCTTACACTCACTGACACTTATTATGCTCTGATGCTGCAGAAAAGACACAGAATGGAATAATTAATCATTTGAAAGGTTAATGGTTGGGATAGTATAGTGGATGATAACACTGATCACCCTTTTTTGCAGACTAAGGTTTGAGTCTACACCAGCACCAAAAAGAGTCATCATGTCAAGTCTCCTAATGCCCAACCTCTAACATAATGGAGTTGTTAGTCACTTGGAGAAGAGCATCTGCCAAATGCATAAACATAGTTTTTGGTGTGTATGAACTTAAATACACAAATTAGCAGGACAGGAAGTGGTTTCAGTATTGGAACCAAAATTCCGAACTGATGAATTCCGTTCATACATTCTTGAGCTCTAAGAATGTACATGTACAGCTGTGCGATTGACGCCTGGTTACTGCAAACTCCCAGAACACTGCTTTCAGATATAATGCTGTGCCTCAAACATTAGTCATTATTCACATCATTGAATCATATTACTGTTTGCACGACAACTTCTTTATCTGCAACTTAATTCCATAAAGTTGCTTAAGATGTTATGCCACAAGCCATAGAAACAGAAGATCTTGGTGTTTGTTGATCTTTTTAAGGAAGGATGGACAGACCTGACTCCTCTCTATGCCATGTCCAGATTTGATCTCTCCCCAGAATACTTCAAAGAATGCTTTAGTAGCAAAATATGATCATGAGGCATTAAAGACCTCAGGCTGAGGTCATACGGAATGCTAGTGGCTTGTTTTGTGTCATTTTGTGATATTTAACTGAATTAGTCACATCTGCATCTAGACAAAAATAAAAGGAGGGAGAGAGTTTTCCCCACTGTGTGTGTGTGTGTGTGTGTGTGAGAGCGCGCTGGCTCACTGGCTACATTATTAGGTACACCTATCTAATTGCTTGTTAACAAAAATAGCACAAATCAGCCAATTGCATGTCAGCAACTCTAGATGTGGTGAAGACAAGTTGCTGAAGTTCAAATCAGAAAATATTTTTCTCTTTCATTCTCTGCAAACCTTAGAGATGGTTGTGTGTGAAATTCCAAGTAGATCAGCAGTTTTTGAAATCCTCAGACAATCCCTTCTTGCAAAAACAGCCATTCCCCATTCAAAGTCATTTAAATCTCCTTTCTTCCCCCATTCTTTTTAACAGATTGATCGGCAGTTGTGTGGATCAGGGGATAATGAAGTGATAGATGATAGAAAAGCAACAGTAGCTCAAATAACCACTCGTTACAGCCAAGGTACACAGAATACCATCTATGAATGCAACACGTCAGCAGATGGGCTATAGCAGCAGAAGAACACACCAGGTGCCAGTCCTGTCAGATAAGAACAGGAAATGGAAGATACAATTTGCACAGGCTCATCAAAATTAGCCAATACAAGATTGGAAAATTGTTGCCTGGTCTGATGGATCTTGCTTTGAAGATGTCATCTCTGGACCTACTTTAGGCCCTTGCAACTGTTGATGTGAAAGTGCATGCCTCTACAACCAGAGAAACATTATGGCCAGACTGAAGTTTGCTAGAGAGAATGTAGATAAAGACCAGAACTTTTAGAATAATGTTCTTTGGACAGATGAGTCTAAAGGTTAATTATTTGGACACCAGAAAAGATGGCATGTCTGGTGTAAACCAAATAAAACATTCCAGTAAAGAGCCTCATACCAACTATGAAGCATGGAGGTGGGCGTGTCATGGTTTGGGGATGCTTTGCTGCACCAGGACCTGGCCTGTGAACAATCATAGAATTCACCATGAATTCTACTGTGTATTAGAGGAACATGTTAGACCACCTGTAAGAAGATTAAACCTAATGCAACGACCCAAAACATACCAGTAAATCCAAGGAGTGGCTGACAACTAAGAAGGAAAATGGAAAGTCCTAGAGTGGCTGAATCAAAGCCCAGATCTTAATCCCATTGAGATGCTGTGGGGTGACTTGAAATGAGCTTTACATGCAAGAAACCCCTCAAACATCTTAAAGCTCTGCATTAAGGAGTGGGGGAAATCTTCCTCAGACCGATGTCAGAGACTGGTAGATGCTACAAGAAGCTTTTCATTGCAATTATTTCAGCCAAAGGAAGTAACACTAGCTATTAGGGGGTAGGGTGTTCTAACTTAGAATATACATTAAATATCTCAGTTAGAATAAGGGGCAGCCATAGCCTAATGGTTAGAGAAGTGGGTTTGTGACCGAAGGGTCCCAGGTTCGATTCTCGGGACTGGGCAGCAGGCTGAAGTGCCCTTGAGGCACCTAACCCCTAACTGCTCACCATGTACGTCGCTCTGGATAAGAGCGTCTGCCAAATGCTGTAAATGAATATACATTTTTGTTTATCTTTTGTTTAATGAATACATCAATTCATTTTGTTGTTTGCCTGCAATTACATCACCTTTTCAAGAGATAAATAAAATTACGATCAAACATTGATATGTGAAAATATATGTAAGTTTAATTGTGATTTTGGGCATATCATATTTCTGCATATGTACTACGGTATGTTTACCTGCATACCCTCATATCAATACAGTTGTTGTTGCCATGTGAATACAGAGAAAGGAAATTGGATTCAAGAACCCACTACTGACATCAAAGACCTCAAAGCCCCATATGGCTGATGTTTGCACAGGCTATATTTGGAATATTTTTGAAGTAGAAGATGAAAAATTGAAAACGCTTTTTTCTTCTTTTTGTTTGTGGGCCTAGCCATCCTCTTCAAAGGTGTGACTCAGAATGTGACATTTAGGATACCAATGGGATTGGCACCATCCAGTGCTACACAAATGTCTGTCCAGGGGTGGCGTGAATGAGAGCACTCCTAAAACAGGGTCCTGCTGCAGAAATGTGTTCCTTTAAAAGATTTTACTTATATTTTAGTAGCACTAATATTAGCCAAATCCCCAATATACAACAGAACCCCTTGTGCATTAGCTTGGTAGGTAAATATCAATACCACTTAGATTATCTACTGCAGCAATTTTGCACACTTCATAATTGGCTGCAAGATTTTCTAGAGAGAAAATACAAGAATGTTTATAAACTATTAAAGTTCATTGCTTACTTTATTTCTCATTTGTTATGTTATATAACAAGTATATATTCATACCATTTAAATGTAAATATTGGATTTTGCTTAAAATATTCTGAGATGTTTTGTAAAAATTAAGATGTTTTAAACTGTCTTTTAAATGTTTTAAACTCAATACAGAATGTAAATGGAAAATAAATGCAATTCCCAATGTAATTGTTATTACCAATGTATTTAGGAAATTACAATTTAATATGTTGCATACATGTTCAAACCCCTGCAATGATATACTATTATACATTTATAATATTGTTGCTGTCAGGCTGACAAAGCTCATTTGAAGGAAGATTATTCTTGTTCTTGTTGTCCCCCTAAGTCATTAGGATCATTGTTATTGGTCAGCTGGTTAATAAATAAATAAAGTTAAAAATGGACATTTAAAGTTTTTTTTTTTCCAACAATTATTGTATTCTTTAATTAGAAGATTAGAAGATCTTGATTTGGATTCTACAAGTTGGTTCACTATGTTTGTTTACTTTATTGAGCAAATTTGATATAGCTATGCTATATTTTACCATGATCTTTACCATTAATTCAGAAATGAACACAAACCTAGCCACCTGGCAATTCGGCTTCCTCTGTGTTTTTTCCTGTTCTGTTCATGTTTATTTTATTAATACTTTACAGTGAGACAGTAGTACAGTTTTAAAAATATAAGTCGGAAGATGGTTCTTTGCTGCAATGGCATATATGTCAAACCAAGTATCGTTCTTGTATGGTGGTGCTTCCCAAATTGTACTTTGTGCAAACAATCCCATGGTTATTGCAGGGTCACAGTTTGGGCTAGTTGTCAACTTTTTCATTCAAGTGGTGTTTTAACATCAGCAAAACATTTTGTTTGATTAAGAAGTGGAAATGAAAATCTACTGAAAGAAAAGTATTTTATGTGCTTAAACTGTCAACAGTTTGAAATTGCACATTGTGGATCAATACAAATTCCAATCACAATTTTAATAAACTCTTTATTATGTGGACATTACATATTCTCCATTTTGCTCCACAGCTCCCCAGGATTTTGTGTGCACATGGTTGGTTTACATCATTCCCAAACCTGGCAGGTAATATTGTATATAAGGTAGCTAACTTAGCCACATACCTGGTATTGTAGAAGAGTTTAATAGGTCATGCCACTACCACAGTTTAGTTTACCACTGAGTTTATACGTCTTCTGTGTTTTGGGGTAAAATTTGTAACAAATTTCTTGCTCCATTACAATTTCTAATATTGTGCAGCTTGTGTTTAATTAGGTTGATGCTACAGTGCCACTCTGAGTAAACACTAAAAGCAGGTATCCACAATTCGAGGTCTAAGACTTATTCACTGTAGCAGCATGCTCCTTATACATATACACATACACACATTTCATTTTATTATTATTTTTATTCATTTGAGTGCATGCTTTATATAATATGGATTTTAGTAGTGGTACTAAAGATGATGTGTGCAGGTTGCATGATGAGCAACACAATACAGCAGAGTAGTGGAAAGCATAGTTTTGTTCATAAAATAAAGATGCAATGTGTGCTTATCTAGAGAATCATTTGATTCCATTGTATTTGAACAGCGGTGCTGTGACCATTCTTGTGACCACTTAAGGTTTTGAGGGTTTTTTTGTTTTATTTTTAAATAAAATCATCTTGCTCATGTTGATCAGGGCCTCATATCCTGAATGCCTCACAGCACCAAGCATCAGCATGATGGTTGAGTGATTATTGCTTTGGAAACTCTCTGACAGCTACAATGATCATCTTAACACTGCAAGGGTTTTGACAGACTTGGTCCAAATGGGCCAAGCGTTTTATCTGCGTTATTCTTCCTCAATATCCCCTTAAAAGGCCTTAGTTTCTTCATCCTTTGAAAAATGAAGTGTTCCTGTAGCAGATCGGGCATGTAGCCTTTCCTCTTTCTCTTCTTTTAATGAGTGAGTTGTACTGTGCAGCTCAGAGTTGCTAGAGAGACCTATTAGGAACATGGTAGATCCTGAGGGTCAGCATGACCCTCCTCACTTTCCATATTATTCCACTTTAGCAGCATGGACTAGGCTGAGTAATGCCCTCAAAGAATGCACCCATTAAATAGAGTGGTCTTGTTCTGCTGCTGTTCTCATGGGCTACTGCTTTCCTGCATGTTCCTCATGAACCACTCTATAATATGCATTACAGTACACTTGTGTTGAAAGGAAATGAGACAGACAAGATGATGCAGGTATTAGAAGTAGAAGTGCTTGGACTTCTTTATACCCAATTTAGTGTTTCTAAACCTGCACAAAGCCACAGGACAACAGGACACTGTCTCTTGTAAAGATAAATTCATAGAAAAGTCTCAGCTGTAACATTTAACTACTTAATCAAATAACCAAGGAAAGACCCTTTCTTCTAAACACACACACACACACACACACACACACCTTATATGGCAATTCAAGTACCGTAATGGAGATTGTATATTTCTAAAGGATTTTTTTCTCTAATATCTAAATAATTTTACCCATAATGATACATCTTAGTGATAGATCTTGCCAACCTCCAGAAAGAAAAATAAAATCTCTGTCTGAATGTTTAAAGCATGCTTAGCCCACATGATTTGCCAATAAGCATTCACATGAACCATTCACAGTGGAGTGGTCTAAAATAACGTTAACTTCAAAAACATGATTTGTTGTTTTGAGTATAGGTTGATTACTAGGTCTGTAGGCTTTAAAAAACATTTAGAGATGCAGACTGGCTTTACCTTCTTTCTCCAAAATGGTCATGTGTCAGATGGCAGAAAATGTTTTAATGTAAAATAATGTGGTACATTCATCATAACATTTGCATTGTAACATTTCCCAATTATCATGAACCATTGTCCATTGGAAAAACATCTAATTTTCTGCTCCTAGAACAATATTTTGAAATTAACTTAAAGCAAAAATGTCTGACCTTGAAACAGGAGATAAGGCTATAGAATATAGAATAATACTAACCCCTTAGTTAATTGTTGTCCACTTCACACTAATTCATATACTTCATTAGATTTTATGTATAAATATAAGTATAATTTTGGCCAAATAAAATGACAAATTATTTTGGTTTTCTGAACGTTTGCTGCTTCAGTGTTTTTAGATATTTGTCAGATGTTTCTGTCGCTTTTTCTTGTGGTTTCAAATGCTTTTATTGACAATTACATCACGTTTCTGCAAAGAGTCAGTATATTTGCAGTGTTGGCCCTTCTTTTTCAAATCCTCTGCAATTCGCACTGGCATGCTGTCAATCAACTTCTGGGCCAAATCCTATCTGATGGCAACCTGTGCTTTCATAATCAGTCCTTGGAGTTTGTCAGAATTTGTTGGTTTTTGTTTATCCACCTGCTTGTTGAGGATTAATCACAAGTTCTCAACTGGTTTAAGGTCTGGAGAGTTTCCTGGCCATGGATCCAAAATTTCAATTTTTTTTCCCTGAGCCACTTAGTTCTCACTTTGGCCTTTTGGTGCTCCATCATGCTAGAAAAGGCATTGTTCTTCACCAAACTGTTCTTGAAGAGTTGGAAGAAGTTGATATCGGAGGATGTTTTTGTACCATTTTTTTATTCATGGCTGTGTTGTTGGGCAAAATTGTAAATGAGTCGACTCCCTTGGATAAGAAGCAGCCCCACACATGGTCTCAGAATGCTTTACTGTTGGCAGGAGACGGGACAGATGGTAGCCCTCATTTTTCCAGATGCCCCAAACAATCAGAAAGGGGCTTCATCAGAGAAAATGACTTTACCCCAGTCCTCAGCTACAGTTCTTACACCTTTTTAAGAATATCAGCCTGTCCCTGATGTTTTTTTTGGAGAGAAGTGATTGGAGAGTCTTTGCTGCCCTTCATCCTCCAAAAATCTTTGCCTCACTGTGCGTGCAGATGCACTCTCACCTGCTTGCTGTCATTTCTGAGCAAGCTCGGCACTGGTGGCACCCCAATGCCGCAGCTGGATCATCTTTAGGAGACAGTCCTGGTGCTTGGTGATCTTTCTTGGGCGCCCTAAAGCTTTCTTCAAAACAACTCCTTGAAGTTCTTGATGATCCGATAAATGGTTGATTTAGGTGCAATCTTAGTAGCTGCAATATATCCAGCCTGTGACGCCCTTTTTATGCAACACAATGATGACGCCATTTCCTTGCAGGTAACCATGGTTAACAAAGAAAGAACAATGATTTCAAGCATCACCCTCCTTTTAAAGCATCCAATCTACTATTCTAACTCAATCAGCCTGACAGAATGACCTCCAGCCTTGTGCTCGGAAACACTTTCACCTGAGTTAACAAGATGATATCTCAGCAGGTCCTTTTGTGGCAGGGCTGAAATGCATTGGAAACTGTTTTTTGGGGGTTACATTCATTTTAATGGCAAAGAAGGACTTTGCAATTCATCTGATCACTCTTCATAACATTTCTGGAGTATATGCAAATTACCATCATAAATACTGAAGCGGCAAATTTTCATTCATTTCAATCATTCTCAAAACTTCTGGCCATGACTGAATTTCTGCCATTGCTATGTAATGTTCCCCTATTTAAAGTTAGGTGCATATCTGAGGTTGTACAGATGAAATAGAAGAGAAGCTTTACCTCGATTGCTCTATCTCCTATGAGACTACAAGATTTTAAGCTGTCAGCTTGGCTCAAGTGTAAGGACTGGTCAGGAGTGTGGGGGGAGGCTCTGTCAAACCACAGCAAGCTCTTCCTCACACTACGGTCTGTAGCACTGTAGTATCCTTGCTTTTGCTGCATTGATTGCCCTTGATGGAGAGTAGGCAGTTTTGCATGGCAGAACCCAGTGATTTCCCTTGGTTTTTCCATTCATTAGGGATGTGTTCAATAAATTGATAATCAAGGAAATGTCACTTGAAAAGATTCAGAAATCAGGTATCACTCCAACTTAATGACATGAGTACTGTTCTTTATGCCAGATGAAATTATATAAAATAATTTTTTTTGTCTTGTCTTTTTCAGTGCTGCAGTTATAGTTTGTGTATTTATTGGTGTTCCTCCCACTCATTGACTAGGGCATTCTGTTAGCTTCCTAATAAGGGCAGTGAGGGAGGTGGAGATTATAAATAGAGCAGCATTGTTTCTTGGGAATATATGCGTTGACGTGATGGAAGCTTTATCTGGTGTGTGTGTGTGTGTGTGTGTGTGTGTGTGTGTGTGTGTGTGTGTGTGTGTGTGTGTGTGTGTGTGTGTG
>JBBIGC010141798.1:0-20422 GCA_037576955.1 Lepidarchus adonis | reverse complement strand
GATGATGATGATGATGATGATGATGATGATGATGATGATGATGATGATGATGATGATGATGATGATGATGATGATATAGGTTTTAGATATTGTTGGTGGTGATGATATGAATGGGATGATGATATAGGTGATTATGTTATTGGAGATGAAGATGGGGATGAAGGTTATGATGAATTAATGATGGTATGATGATGATGATGATGATGATGATGATGATGATGATGATGATGATGATATAGGTTTTAGATATTGTTAGTGGTGATGATATGAAGGGGATGATGATAATGTAGGTGATTATGTGATTTGTGATGAAGGTGGTGATGAAGGTTATGGTGATATGATAATGATGATATAGGTTTTAGATATTGTTAGTGGTGATAAAGGTTAAGCTTATGATACAAAGGTGATGACGATGGTGTTGGTGATGGTTATGATGATGTTGCTGGTGTTCATGGTGTGATGATGGTGTGATGCTCACGGTGATCTGATGATGGTGATTAATTTATTTTCGTGTTCATAGTGATCTTGCTTATACATTTTGTGAAATATATCGCCCCCTGTGGTTGATGGAAATGAATGGCCTACACATGTGTCTAGTATTGCAAAGGAATTTAGGGCCCAGAGGAAAAGAGAAAGAAGGAAAGTCACATGATACACACACACACACACACACACACGCGTGACCTCACACTCAAACACAGCACATACACTGCAGGAAGCAGAGTTTACTTCAGTCACAGGTGTTTTTTTTACAGCGATATGGCAGCTGTAAGCGCTTGGGTGATGTTCTCCCTGTGTGTAATCTCAGTGTGGGTAAGTATCAGCACTGCACACACACACACTCACACCTCCATCCTAATCGAAGAGGAACCTCTGTCGTTTGACAGTAAAATTTAAATAAAAGTTGATTATATATATCTGCAGACAGGACCGAAAGAAGCAGGAAAAGTGGAGTAAAGTGTGTGTTTTGTATCGAATGGTAGAATTGCTGAAAAAGTAAAGTTCAGGGCACTGTTCAAGTTTATACGTCATGTGCGTTTGTTTTCGGTGCTGACCAATCAGATGTGTCAATGGGCGGGGCCTGCACCACACGGTCATATGACTACGCAGGTTTAATTAGCAGGCTAAACACGTTTTCACTTTCGCTACAATTTTTACATTCAGAGATGCAGATTCGACTCGACTTTTTTCATGCGCTGTAATGTTCTCCAGAGCTCCACACTTTTTAAAAAAAAATTTAGCCCCAGATTGGTACAAATGCAATTTGTAAAGTTCTTATTTTTATGTATTGATTTTATTATTTTATTATTTACAACAGGATATGACTAACATGAACTTATTATGTATGTTACACACATAAGTAAGAGAATTCAGAATTTTTTAAGGTACAGATTTTTTTAGTGGTGATTCCAGTTCAGAGTGTGTCCCACTAATATTTAACATTGGTTGTAAAACAGGAAAAAATCTTGATTTTAAAATAAAAATTTCATGAGGCCATTTGGTGGATTAGGCCCTGGCAATTGTCACCTATTCCTATTGGTCAAAAAGCCAATGAGCATGATCAGTGTTGTGAGAACAGACTCGTCCATGAGTTAGAACACCCCTGATGACATGATAATATGAACTAGATACAAACCGCTTCCTCCGGGTCGTGAGAAGCGCCTTTGCCACTATTGCATCATTGTAGAGCTCAACACACTCACAGGAGAACAAACTGCTAAGAGCCGCCCACGCTGGCCAGCACCATGATCAGGGGAGAGGGAAACCTACCCATCCATAGAGAAAAGATGGTCTTGCTCTCGGATCCCCTAGCACAGATGGTGCATAATAACAATAGAACTGCTAATGGTGAACATCTGGAAGGAAAACATTTGAATGGGTGTAGGAGTTGGAAGGCAAAGTTTAGATCATACTTGTAGATTAGTTGGTAAGATTGAGGATGAGCTGACTTGATAGGTCAAATGGGTGATGGGCACTCAGTAAGGAAATTAGTAGGGATGCACAATGATCTCAGAATTATATCTGTATCCCTCAGTTTAATATAAGATATAATAGCCTTAAAATTTGACATCGGTGCAACATAATAATTTTAATACAGTTAATATATAATATATAAATGATAAATACATTTTATTTATTTATTTACTTACTTACTTACTTACTTACTTACATTTTGGCAGATATTCTTTCACAGATTCATTTGCAAACAATTTAACCAATCCCAACTCATTGCAGGGCAACATCGATTATTAGCAGATAGGTCCATGAAAATTACTGGATATATGTATCTTCCAATAAATCCCACATTGGTTCATCCTTAAAGAATAAAAGCTTATTCCTGTTTAAAGCTGATAGTATGGAGAATATTTTGGAAGAATTATGTGATGTCCTACCAGTATAGTTCCAGAGGCTTGTTAAAACTGTGATGGACACCACTGAAGCTGTTCTGGTGGCTCATGGTGACCCAATACCATTTTATATTGGCTTTTCTTTACCTTGCTATATGTAATATGTTTATTCTATGATGGCAGGCAGATGAGAAGTCCTTCTCCATTGATCCAGATCGGAACTGTTTCCTGAGAGATGGAAAACCTTTCCAGTACATTTCCGGCAGCATCCACTACTCCAGAGTCCCACGCAGCTACTGGAGGGACCGGCTCAACAAAATGTACATGAGTGGACTCAACGCCATCCAGGTGTAAGAATGTAACACACCCCACACTGCTGCGATACTGGGCAAACCAAATCCCACAAGCACTAAACTGTGAAGAGCTTCATGACACCTGCTGCTGTATTTAGCTCAGAGACGTGCATTAGAAAGCTGTGTGAATATCCGTGATGAAGGGACCAATGGTGATTAACTAGAATTACTCGTAATCAAACTGTTAAAGCTGAGTTCACCAGATGTTCACTGTGCATCGCCCTGCACAGCTGTAGGATTAAAGTGTTTAACCCACCACCACCAGCACATGGCTTAACAGCTTAGATTATTGTTAAAAACAGCTTCATGCAGACATGTTTTTTGGGGGAATTGTACAGTGGCAGTGGTATGGAAAAAAATCTCATAATAATTTTATATATATTCAATATATATCACCATATAAATTAAATCACTCCGTTCCTTTTATTCTTAAGTGAGCTGTGAAGACATTAATTGTGGTGTAAATTGTATTTTTTTTTCTGTTTGAAATTGAAAGATATACTATAGAACATATTGTATTTCAGATAGATAATTAAAAATAAACCAAAATATAAATTCTGAATAGTCGAAAGTGTTACAGAACACCACAAAAAGAATGGAGAATAAAATTCATTTTCAAATAAATAAAACTGATAGTACAAAAAAGTCTTCAATCTAATCAGATTTTTAAGGTTTTACAGGAGAACAAAATATAAGAACAGAATATATATATATATATATATGTGCAGTGAGGCTTATCTGTGTCTTGGTTCATCTGGTTTTCTGATGCCTCTCTACAGTCCATGTGGAGCTGGGGACGCGCAGGCTGAGACAAATGTTTACAGCCAGGGAGGTGGTAACGAGGGTCATTTATTCTATTGAGCTGCTTAAATCTGACATATTTGATTATATAGATATGAAAAGTGTTCCCTGTGTCTCAGTGGGAACTATGCTTTAGACCAGGAGTGTCCAGCTCCGGTCCTGGAGGCCGGTTTCCTGCACAGTTTTGTGATTCCCCTTATCAAGCTCACCTGGTAGAACTCACCTGTTAATTGTCAGGTTCAGGGAGTGTGATTGAGCAAGGGAACTACCAAACTCTGCAGGACACCGGCCTCCAGGACCGACTTTGGGCTCCCCGACTTTAGACCCAGTGTGCAGTGTGTACTGCTCTGCCTGTGACTTTCATTAGGCAAAGGCTGACCCTTCTCTCCAGCATCCTTGTCCTCTGGGCCTTGGGCTGTGTCCGTTGGCGTCTTCATTGGTAGTGATGTTGCTTGAGTTTTCGTCAACGTTTCCTGTTGTTATTTTTAGTTTATCTCACACCCACTCCTGATGTATCAGTGTGCAAGACTGAAGTGACCCAGACATTAACCCACGTGCTGCTATTCCGTCACTGTGCGCTGTGCGCATCAAACCTCATCTGGCGGCTGTAACTCTGTATTAATCATGGTTGGTTCGTCGCAGTGCTCTTCTCATTCTCATTGGCTTTTCATGTTGCCTGTCAAAACATGGATATTTTCAATGTAATATCGGCCATGTCATATTTATATTGAGAAACGTATTTCACAATAATTATGTTTATTGTTTTTATCAGCCAAAAATTACCACATTTAGTGAATAGCTGAGATTTTAGCAAAACATGTTGCTAATATGATCCCTATCTGTCCTATAATAATGTTTTTGTGCTTCTTCTATAAAGTAATATTTTGCAAAAATTAGCTTTTGTTTCCATGAGGACACATGAGTTGTGTTCACTTTGCTTTATTATTAAAGTGTGTGTGTGTGTGCGTGCGTGTGTGCATGTGTGTGTGTGTGTGTGATATAGGTATGTTCCCTGGAATTTCCACGAGCAGGTTCAGGGTGTGTATGAGTTTGAAGGCGAGAAGGACCTGGAGTTTTTTCTGAATCTGGCCAATCAGACTGGACTACTGGTCATCCTGCGTCCAGGACCGTACATCTGCGCTGAGTGGGAAATGGTAGGATTTAACTGATATGCAGAATACACACACACACACACACACACACACACTGAACTGACATCATATCTTATTGACAACCTATACAGTTGTACAAACTTTACATAATCCACAAACCCCATTTCCAGAAAATTTGGAACATGTAGAAAGACACAATAAATGCAAATATCTGCACTTTGTATGTTGGGTTTTGAGCATCATTAGCTTGTGTGCAATACCTGATTACGCCTCACACCTACTCAGCACTGGGACTAAGTGTCTGTATGAATTATTATTATTAACTGAGTGCTAATATTATGTTGCAAATGCTCACAGTGCTGTTTGTGAATAAGTGTTTGCTCTCTCTGCTGCAGGGCGGTTTGCCTGCCTGGCTGCTCCACAACCCCAACATTATCCTCCGCTCTGCAGATTCAGGTACTTTCACCTTCAAACATCTCTGTTAGTCCTGACTCTCACCTGCAGTGGTAGGAGCTGAAAACTAACATGTCTTAAACAATCCCTCTATTATCAGTGTCTTATTTAGTGTTTTCATTCAACATGAACTGCTGTTTCTGATCAAATGTCCAGGTTAGAGCTGTTGTCAGTGGTGCTGATACTGGGAATAACTGGATGGTGGTTGTTAGAAACCGTCAGCCCTCTGGGGGAATTTTTAAACAGAAGCCAAAAGCCTACAAAAAACTTTCACCAAAGTCCAGCAGTCAAAAGAGTATTATCATCTACAGCAGTGGTCCCCAATCACCGGGCCGTGGATCATTTAATACCGGGCCAAACAGAAAGAATGAAAACTTTGACGATCGCAGTCTCCAGGGTGATTTATCTTTCAGAATCGCTTCCGTTTGTGACCACTTGGTTGCCAACCACCATTAGACTCCAAAATTGTTTTGTGCGCAGATAGGTTTTGTGTGTAGGCTTCATTTATTGGTAAACAACACGACAACGAGAATAAAAACCAAACAGCACTGCAGAGATTATTAGAAAAGGAGAGAAAGACCCAATAATGCAAGACCATAGAATTGTGTCGGAACCCATATCTAGCGATTGCTGAACTGTCCTCACCAATAACTTTGATTAAAAAAGTGCCAGGCTCCATGAAATTCTAATATAATGAGTCTAGGTTCACAGAGGTGCTCTCTACTCGAGGCCCCGCCTCCCAAACACACATCACCAATGTGATTGGTGGAGACACATTTTGTGTTTAGGAGGTGGGCCTTTTAAACCCACATCGCCAATGTGATTGGTGGAGGCACAGTGTTAGCAATGTTAGCGGTCAAAAGTTCTAATAAAGTTGAGAAATGTATTTCTTTTAATATTTTTATTTATATATTTATGTTCATATTTTATTGTATTGATGGGTTTATGTTGACTATAACACCCGGTTACTCCTTTCAGTACTCCCCCATGTCAATTTTATGTTCATGTATGAATGGGACAACTTCGATGGCCGTCACTGTAGCCCACTATAAACATCCAGCTCTTCATGAAGGTGGAGCAGACTTGTTGATGTGGTTTAGGACTCAGTATGACTTACTGTGAGCTATTAACACGAACAAAACTTTACTGTGTAGCAACATTTTGTGGGCTGCCAATGTCTGTTTTCACAAATTGCCATATGAGCAGGAGAGTTGATCCAGAATCAGGTTTGGGGCAGATTTATAGACGTCATCCAGATCAGTCCTTCTCAAACTGCTTTCTGAAAACCAGTTTAAGTGTCTTCTGACGTTGCTGCCAAGTTTTATAATCCACCCAGAGGGGCTTCATAACTGCAGCACTGCATTAACTTTTTACTGTTAAACCTGAATTTAATATCAATTTCATTGCGTGTGCACACATTTTTGCTCATGGGATTGTAGATATTGTGTGGAAACCAGCATTTGACAACGTTGGCTGTTTTCACTGTCACTCTGCTGTGTTTCTGCTGTAGATTACCTGGAGGCCGTCAGTAACTGGATGGCTGTACTGCTCACCAAAATGCGCCCCTGGCTCTATCAGAATGGAGGGAACATCATCAGTGTACAGGTAGTGCCAACTAGCAATAGATTAACAGTGAAAGCTGATTTCCTCCGATACGCAAAATGTAGTCGTGATGCTATGATAAATGTGAAAAACATTATACAGTCAAGCTAAAAGCAATAGCAGCTGTCTTGAAGGACACATTTTGTGTGTATGGTGTCTTGCATAAATAATTACCCTCTTGGTATTTTTCACAATTCAAAATAACCAATAATTAAGATGGAAACAAATGTCTAGAGTGTGTAGAAGTATGCCTTGAAGCTCCACAAAGTTAATACCTCATGCTACAGTTATAGCTTCTGGTCTTTAGTCACAATGAATTTAGCTGTTTTTAAGACGTTTTCCTTGGGCCACTTCAGTGTAGCTTTAGCAGCATGTTCAGGGTCATTGTCCTGCTGGAAACTGAACCTCCAACCAAGTCTCAAATCTCTGGCAGACTGAACACTCTTATCCTCTAGATTTGCACCTTAGGTAGTATCATCCACCTTTTCTTCAAATCTGACCAGTTTTCCAGTCACTGCGAAAGAAAAGCATCCCACAGCCTGATACTGCCACCACCATGCTTCACTGTGGGAGTGATGTTCTTGGGGTGATTGGAAGTGTTGGGTTTGAGCCACATTATAGCCTTTTCTACCAGGGGCAGAAAGTTAAATTATAGTCTCTGCTGACCAGAGAACTTTCTTCTAAGAGTTTGGTCAGTCACTTCCTGTTTAGCGGACTCCAAATATGCGTGTGTGGTTTTATTTTTAATTGAATATCATAGAAAACTGGAGTGTTCTAATAACCTGATATGAATAATGCTTCATATGAGCAGGGACATGAACTAACAAAGGTCAGTTTGTAATTTAGGACTTAAAGAAATAATTAATATTGTGTGCGTGTGTGTGTGTGTGTGTGTGTGTGTGTGTGTGTGTGTGTGTGTGTGTCTCAGGTGGAAAATGAGTATGGCAGTTACTTTGCATGTGATTATAATTACCTGCGTCACCTGCGCACGCTGTTCCGCTTTTTCCTGGGTGAGGATATCATCCTGTTCACCACTGATGGAAACACGGATAAAGAGCTAGTCTGCGGCACGCTGGAGGGTCTTTACGCCACCATAGACTTCGGTACAGGTCAGTGAAGTCCACTGTGAGTGAAAAGATGACAAGGAAATGTACACACAACAATTTTGAGACCTTTTCTAACATGCTGTTGGTCATCCACAAGCTTCCAAAACAGCTCTGACCCATGGAGGCATGAATTCCACCAGAGCTGTGAAGGTGGCAACTACCACAATGACATTAGCAGCAGAACCTTTTAGTCCTGTAAGCTGGATGGTGGGGGCTCATCCTGACCAGTTTTCCTCCATATCCCACAGATGCTTGGTCAGAATGAGATCTTGGCGCTTAGAACTCTTTCATATTCTTCAGACTATTCCTGAACAGTGTTGCAGTGGATCCTTGACTTACGAAGCACAATTTTGAAACAAGTCGAAATCCATTTACATAATCATCTGTGTGTAATGCTTTGGGACCATTCCCCTGTCAGTCCACTAGAGGGAGACATTCACCCACCTGAAGCTCTGTTTTGCCATTTTCTGAGCATTTTTCATTATATGTACTTTCACACTTTCACTTACACTTTCACACCATTAATTTTTCTAAGGGGTTTAGGGCAGCATTGTAAGTTGTGTGTGTATCGTAAGTCAAAGACCCCCTGTATTCACGTAATTTACTCATAACGCTTTCGTTCTTCAGGGTATGTGGGTATGGAATTTTTTAATGATTTTTCTAAATTCTGCATAATTGCAGAAAACGAGTGTTTTTTATGATGATGTAATCAAAGTTATTCTGAACAGTCTGAAGTGACATGCACTATTCTGGAGAAAATTCTTCACAGTAAATATAATGTATACATTAAAAAAGAGATTAAACTAAATGGCTATGAGGCCAGTGTCTGGTGCTTGAGGTAGTGGATATTTCAGGATAGTGTTAATAAGATTTTGCCCTTAAACATTTTTTAAATAATCCATTCATGATGCAGGGACACATGCAGGGTGTTGAGGCGAAGTAGTCCCTAAAGAAAACTGGTTTAAATTTTCCACTATTTTATGATAATCATAGAAACACTGACAAGACAAGAGCTTCACTGGTGGGACTGGGTGGCAAATAAAATGGCTGTGGTGGTAAAGAAATGAGCAATTTATACCAAACCCACTCAGAATGACTGTGTTTACATCTCAGCCATTAAAATTTACAGAAAAGAATCTGTGATATTTCTCCTTAAAGGGAAAGTGAGTAATTGTCAGTTTGATGCAGGGTGTGTACTGAGTAATCCAGCAGATTAAAGGGAATGTACTGGGAGCGAGAACACGGCTGAATCAGCGGAGACGTCTCTTACTTCCTGCTGATGTCAGGAGGAGAAATCGCTACTGTTAACACATGTTCACAACCAGTGATCACCACTGACGTGTGTTAACGTGTGCGGCACCTGAAGAGGTTCAGAATCAGCCGGTTCGCATGTTCAAGGACGATATTGGTGCTTATGTAAATGGAATGGTGAATAGATCAGCTCAGCCGCCATGTTGTTTAGGATTCAAAATGAAGAGAAAAATAAAGAAACCCTGAACATTGTAACAAATGTTTTACCATCAGTAGCATTTTCGATAAAAAATGCTCAAAATATGCTCACTGATTTGTGTTTTGTTCATTTCTGTCAAACACAGTTGTTCATTCTGACCAAACAGCATTAAGCTCACACAGATAATGCAAAACATGGCAACTCAATACACAGTTTAATATTCTTACAAGTTTTTAATAATATTTGAAACATGATGGCTGTGTCCAGCTGAGGCATATTGCAGATTATGCAATTATTTACACAATGGAGCCATTAGGTTTGGGTATCTCACGAAACGATACGACATGCGATACGTGGCCCATGGTTACGATAATATTGAGATTCTGCGATAATAAATATATCGCACGACAATGACGTAGCTATATACCGCAGAAACATGGGGATGTGTTATTAATTTACATAAGTAACAGCAATGCCCATATTTCTTTGCGGCCACGGTCGGATTTGCAGAGAAACCGCTACTTCAGCTTCAGGGCTTTATTTCTGTTCCCCTTTGTCACTTGGGAAGTTGCGCATTGAGCAAACAACCAAACTCCCATAAAGCGACACTTTCCACCCATTTTCCCACATCAGACACTACATAGTTGAAAGAACACTACACAGTGCATTGCTCCTCATGAAACACTTCCTCTACAGCGTCTACAGTGTCGAACAAATCATGGAGCGATACGCTTCTTCTCTGATCTAAATTATTGTTGAGGACAGTTCAGCAAATCCTAGATATTGGTGAGGAGGCGCAATTCTGCACACTTGGATTATTGAGTCTTTCCCCGGTTTTAAAGAAGCTCCAGCGATGAGTGTTTACTCACATTGACAGTTCACTGGTAGTGTCAACCAATCGCTATGAAAGAGTCACACAATAATCAACACTCTGTTCTAAAAGCCAAACTCAGATTTAAATATGGCTGGGGCGTTTTTGCATCTACCTGTTGCATCAGCTTTCGCTTAAATTTCCTGCACTCAGTTGAGCATCGCCACCCAGAGGAGAGAAGTAGCGATGCCGGTGAGTCAATGTAGGTGGCGAATGTTTATTCATTTAAATATCATATTACCATCAGCGTATCGATTATTGTATTGTGTGAGCAAGGACGATGATATATCACCATATCGATATTTTGGCCCACCCCTAATCCCCATGATGTGCATTGTCACAGGTTTGTATCATGTTTCTATGCATCATGGCATCTGTATTCACTGCTATAATAATGCTGTTGCATCGAATATCATAATTAATACAATGCATTGCGATATCCCAGTGATTTTTCACTGACAGAAGCTCTCTGTTATGTAGTAGTTGTATGTTTTAGTGTGAGATAATGTGAAGAAACATTATAACAAAGCTCTCTCTCTCTCTCTCTCTCTCTCTCTCTCTCTCTCTCTCTCTCTCTCTCTCTCTCTCTCTCTCTCTCTCTCTCAGACACCAACATAACCACAGCCTTTATGCGGCAACGGAGATTTGAGCCCAAGGGGCCTCTGGTGAGTGGGGAGTTTTATATAAAACATATGTGATGCACTCCTACCGCACGTCATGCTAGAGACCCTGGTGTTCAGTACCTTCCCTTAAACTGATATGCCAATTATTTATGCATAATTCAGGGTTTGATAGAGTGGGTTTGATGTGAAATGGGTCATAATTGAGAAATGTACAGACTCATCTTCATAGTGCTGGTGAATGGAACCAGGGATGACATCTACAACACAGATGCATGCAGCCCAACCCTCACATGTCTGTCCTGTCCCTGTCTTGTGCAATAACCCATGGACCAACTAAAAATGTTTTTTTTGCACTCATCACTTGCACTAAATATTTTCTCTTTATTGCACTCATTTGCACTGTAACTATAAAATGTCAAATATCATTTGTCTTTCTGTTCAGTATTTGTATATAATTCATTTCTTTATATCTCCCTTTTGTTTTAAAGTATATGTATAGTTATTATATTTAATTTTTGTAGTTTAGATTTAATCTCTTTTTCTTTACGAATGCACCAGGGTGGGGGGCTGTGTGAAACTCTATTTCAATACACTGTGTTCTGTGTATACGGCTATATTGACAATAAAAACCTCTTGAATCTTGAATCTTGAAGATATGGCCATTTTACTCACCATCCAAACCCACCAGTGAAGCTTGTCTTCTTGGTGTAAAATAGTGGCGAAGCTCACAAATGTTGAGTGACCATAAAAATCACACAGGACACAGGAATTGTTGTAAAAACGCTTAACACTCTTCGGATGTCTGGTTCCATTTACCACCACTGTCATTTTTTGTGCACTTTTTTTGCACTACTTTCTTGTGTAGACTTTTTTTAATTTTATATTATTTTATTTTATTTTATCTCATTTTATCTTACCTGTTACTTTCTAGAAGGTTTTTAGACATTTATTGTTTCTAAGTACTCTGTTTGCTGCCCTTTCTGCCGTAACACTGTGAAATTTAATAAAGGATTATCTTATCTTATAATTCTGTCAGTTTCACTAAAAAACACACCAGTTTCACACCAGATCTAATCTTATTTGACCTGTTTCTGGTAAAGCCTAGAGGAGGATAAGTTCTCCTTTTTGATTCTTGGTTCTTCTCAACGGTTGTTTGTCATGCTGTTACCTACTTCCTACTTTTTCCTCATGTGGTTCCTCTTGGTGGTTCTTTATCATTATGTTCCTGCTTGTGTGTTGCAGGTCAACTCTGAGTTCTATACAGGCTGGCTGGACCACTGGGGTGATAAACATGCTTCAGTAGAAACTGAGAAGGTCAGCAGGATGCTGGAGGACATGCTGAGCATGGGGGCCAGTGTCAACATGTGGGTGACATTCTGCACTGTTCACAACTAATACACCAGCGGATAAAACATGTTCATAATGATAGAAATTCTACACGGTTTAGTCCCGAGGTCCACAAGAAGCGGATATTTTTAGAAGATTGTTAGTGAGATGGGCAGTTAGTGGTGTTACCTGCTTTATATTGGAAGACACTGAAGCACCTCAAGCTCTTCAGCTCAGTCCAGCCTCAAGGCTGATGTTGCTAACAGTAGAAGTCAATAGTCACTATTATTAATTTTAATGAATACGTCCCTAAAACTTCTCTCTACTCTCTCACACCTCATCCAGCTCTTCTGGAGGAGACTTGTCCATGTGGTTTAGGGCACAATATGACTACTGTGACTTATAAAAATGTTATTTTAGCCAATTAAAGGCCTGGTATATGCAAATCAATCATAAATATCAGATTTTATAAAAAATGAATGAACCCTCCTGCTCCTACGGCAGCTGTAAGAAAAAAGCAGACACTGTTGTGTAAAACATCTGCCTGTAACAATGGGCTACATGTACCAGTGAGCAAGAGACCGTCCCGCTACACTGTTCCCCTGTTAATAACTGCCCACTGCTCCATGTGTGGACGGGTTAAATGTCACATTTCATCACTTTGTGTGTTCACACTGACAGTCATACTTATACCACATCCACAAGTCTGGTCCATCTCAATGAAGAGCTGGATGGGGTTTGAATGGAATGAAAAAATTGTTACCAAATGGTGATTATTGACTTCCAGTGTTTTTCTTTGCAGCTACAGTTCAAACCAAAGAAACCAAATGATGGAAGCTATTCAAAAAACTCTTTACCAGACAAAATTCTGGGTTTAATTTTCTGCAAATGGTCTTTCGTGTCCTGTCTTGGACATTCAAGTCAAATTAGCATGTTTAGTCTGATTACAGTACAGACACGTTGGTGTTGTCTATTCCATTAAAGGCCTGGAAGTAAGAGCGAGCATGTTTTACTGAAAGGAGAACAGTGCTCTTCATATATTGTGTAAACTGTCTTGCTGAAACTGGTGCTCACATACATGGACAGTACAGAGTATAAACACTTTACATTTACATTTACAGTGTTTGGCAAATGTTCTCATTCAGAGCAATGTACAGGGGCTTTGTAATTTACAGAGAAATTCTGACCAGTAAAGCTAGACTTCAACTTGTGCTTATCAAATAAATATTAAATGAATACATCTCACTGCAATAGAGGTTAATTCAGTGTGTTTACAGGGATGTGAAAAAGTGTCTGCCCCTTCCTGATTTCTATTTTTCCCTGTTTGTCATACTTACATATTTCAGGTCATCAAACAAATTTAAATATTAATCAAACAAAACAAATGTAAACCCAAAATGCATTTTTTAAGCAAAGGATTTTATTATTAAGGGAGAAAAAAAAATTAAAACCTACATTGCCCGGTGTGACAAAGTGATAAACCTAATAACTGGTTGGGCCCTTAGCATCAACATTTGCAATCAAGTCCTTCAGGAGTTTTTTGTAGACAGAATTCATGGTTCCATTTATCACAGCAAGTCTTCCAGGTCCTGAAGCAGGAATACAGCCCCAGACCATCACACTACCACCACCATGTTTTACTGTTGGTCTGATGTTATTTTTCTGAGGTCCGGTGTTGCTTCTACGCCAGATGTAATGGGACACATCTTCCAAAACATTCACCTTTTGTCTCGTCAGTCCACAGAGTATTTGAGATGAGCCTTAATGTTTTTTTGTGGTTTTGGTCTTGGCACTCAGGCAGGCCATTATTGCCCAGTCTGTTTCTGATGGTGGAGTCATGAACACTGACCTTAACTGAGGCAAGTGAGGCCAGAAGTTCTTCGGATGTTGTTGTGGGGTCTTTTGTGGCTTCTTGGATTAGTCGTCACTGAGCTCTTGGGGTAATTTTGGTCGACCGGCCACTCCTGGGAAGGTTCACCACTGTTCCATGTTTTCGGCATTTGTGGATAATGGTTCTCACTGTTGTTCGCTGGATCCCAAAGCTTTAGAACTGGCTTTAGAACCTTTTCCAGACTGATAGATTTCAATTACTTTCTTTCTCATTTGTTCCTGAATTTCTTTGGATCTCTGCGTGATGTCTAGCTTTTGAGAATCCTTTGGTCACTTCACTTTGTCAGGCAGTGTCCACAGGTGTGGTGGTAATCAGGCCTGGGTGTGGTTAGATATATTGAACTCAGGTGTGATGAACCACTGTTATGTTTTAACGGGGGAGCAATCACTTTGTCACATATGGCCATACAGATTTAGATTTTTACTTTAAAAAGCGCATTTTGTGTTTACTTGTGTTGCCTTTGACTAATATTAAACATTTTTGATGATCTGAAATGTATAAGTAAGGGGAATGGGGCAAACACTTTTAAAACACCACTGTATAAGATCAATTTTCACAGCTGTTACTCAGCTTTCTTTTTCTCTCCACAGGTACATGTTTGAAGGAGGAACAAACTTTGGGTACTGGAATGGTACGTCCTCTATAGCTCTGGTGCAGTGGTTATTGCTGTCGCCTGACGGCAAGATGATCCTGGGTTTCCTCCCACTGGTCAAAAAGCTTGTGGTTTAGGTTGACTGGCTACTCTACATTACCCATAGGGTTAGGGTTCGGACCTTCTGTCCAGAGTGAACCCTGCCTTGGCCTATAGTTAGCTGGGATCGGCTCCATCTTCCCTGTAACCCAAATTGGATAAAAGAAGTTTGGAGAATGGATGGATGGATGGACTTCTTAATAGCCTCATATCTCCAGTGTTAGAACTAAAATGCAAACTCCAGACACCACCTGTCTTGGCTGATCTGCTCTATTTGGGATAAGGTGGGAATGAGGAAATAGATTTTCTGTAACTATCTACCATTTCCCTCCAGGAGCAGATCATGACACAAGGTTCCGCTCTGTGGTGACCAGCTACGATTACAACGCTCCTCTATCAGAAGCTGGAGATCCAACAGGCAAACTGCTGGCTATCAGAGACATCATTAAGAACGTATGAACACAAACCTATTTCTCTTATCTTACATTCTGTAGACTTTTTCCGAGGTCCATTAACACAGGAGTCTGGGTTTAACTCAAATATTCAAAAAGAAAAGAAGTTATCAGACGTTTTTCTGTAAAGACATTTGTTCAGACAGAATCTACAGGGTTTGTTTGATTTCTCCATTAAAAAGAAATTTCATCAAATGTTTAAATTGTTTTCAGTGGTAGTGAATGGAACTAAATGTCTAAAGAATAAAATAAGTAGAAGTAGGACACTGTCTAGGAGAGATTTTCGCCTGAGACTCATTTTCATTTTGAGGTGTATGGGGTTCCCAACAGAAACATGTTTTTCACATTTACCACTATTTAAACATTTCCAACATCCTTCTTTAAGCTCCTATCTCAATATCACTGTACAAGGGCTTCAGAAATCTGTTTTGACTTTGTCATTAGGGGAAGTGTGTGTAGATTAATGAGAAGAAAATCATTTAAACCAGTGTAGGATCAGACTGCAACATAACACTGAATAAAGTAAAGGGGTCTGAATTACTGTGTTTAACTTACAGTATAATAAATTCCAAAAACAAATGAAATTTAAAAGGACCTGAAATATAAAAGGAAATACAGTATCATTCTTTGAAGTCTCCATTTAAATGTAATGTAAAATATTTTCAGTGTACTTTATCTGTTTTCTAATAATCTTATTCTGTCTTTTTAAAAATGAATTTATTTTACTCTATTTTTAGTTCCGTGATGTTCCAGTGGGACCGATGCCCCCAGCCTCTCCTAAGTTAGCGTATGGATTTGTAACTCTAAAGAAGGTGAGTGATTGTCGAACCTCATTGGCTCTGTTCACACTTGATATTAACATCCAATTACAGAGATCAGATCAGTCAGATCCAGTCAAGACACATCCAGATGTCAATCGGATATTTCCTGTTTAATATTGACATTTTGAAATGATTGTGTAGGTGAAGGCTAAATTAACTGCTGGTTTTGTTTTTAAGATTTACAGTTACAGAAAAAGAAAGCATGGTGGAGGATGTATGTTTACGTAGGAGACATAACGAAAGCACACAAATGCAAAGACAAATCTGATTGAAGGTCCTAACCACTAGACCACTGCCCATCACTTAACCATGTAGCCCATCATTACAGGCAGCCTTTTTACACAACAGGGTCTGTTTTCTTTATTTTTTATAACTACTAATAATTTGTAAAAAAAAAACCTAAATTATATTGAAACTTGTTGTTGGAGCTCATGTGATGTTAAAACATCAATGGACATGACCATTCCTCTTCATCCCCTTTATTAACATACTTCCATACATACCGTATTTCCTGAACATGGTTTATACATTGATTTTGCAATCCTGGTGTTGGGTGCGGCTTAAATCTAAAAACATGAACACATCCACTAAAACATATTATTCAGTACAAAACATGACATCCCCAAATGATTAGTTGAATGTAAATGTACTGTTTACTGCAGCAATGAGCAGTTAGAAAAGCAACACAAAGCAAAGACAGATCAGTGACGATGTTCTTTCACTTTAATGTTGCCGCATTCAGCCTCTTAAACTTTTTCAGCCCTTTGCTACATTACATTACATCCTAGTGTATAATACAAGCTGGAAAAAGCAAAATTTAGCAGAAATAAAAGGAACAAAAGTTTATTGTTTGCTGGGAAAAGAGGAGTTTTAATTTTTGTTTGAATGACTGGAGGGTGGGGCTACTGCAGTACAGCCCTGTCAATCATTCGTCTACATGTAAATTCTTTATTATAAAATTAGCAACACTGAAATGCAAAAATTATTTCAAATTAAAAAAGTCTTACCTTTCTTCAAATCCTTCAAAATCTGATCCGTAAACGTAGTTAATTGCAACCTGTGCTGCTTTTTTTGTCACTGACGTTGGACACACGTTTATCTCGGATTTTGCAGACGTTGCTTTGAGAAAGTAATGACCTGGAGCTTAAATTCTGCAGCGTAGTCCTTGCATTGCGGCATTATATTCCAAATATTGTAAATATAAATTGTAGTTCCATTATAATGTCAATACCCGTATAGAATAGCAAAGATCTCCAAGCGCGTGTCAAATTAGATTCTTCTACTTCAGATCAGTGAATTCAGTAGCACTGCGGCTAATAACATGGGGCGGCTTATCTTTTAAAACATAAATGAGCATTTTCTGCAGCTTATAGAATGGGGCCTATAATGTGGGGCGGCAAATCTTTAGGGAAATACGGTACAAGGTGTGATGCATCTTAGAGGAACACTGTGAACCAACTCATATGACCACATGACATATCACAATCAACAATCCGATCCTGATACATCCCCAACAGTCTGAAATATGTGAAAGAGGCCCAACATGAACATGAAGAAGAACCCATGGGACGTGCTTTTCTGAATAAAACAGACTGACGTTGTAAATAGTGCCACAAAGTCTGATCACAGGTAAACACAACTTAGAGTTCATGCCTTGACAATATCTGACTGTCCACTTATGATCTGATCACTGAAGGTGGATATTAATACTACGTGTGAAAAGAAACAAAGATCTGATCACAATGTGGGTCCTAATACTTCTGGATCAGGACGGGTAGATAAGGGTACACTTGGCTTAAGGGTACTAAGCTTTGGCCCTGCCATTGGGGCATCACAAATTCAAACTCTGATGGTATCATCTCCATTTGTCGCCAAGAGTTCAAGAGCTCGTAAGTGGCTTTGCTCTCTTGATGGGAGAGGGTTCATGTGCTCGCCTTCACCCTCCAAATGTTGGTGGTGTTGTGAATGCCAATGCAAAAGAACTAGTGCCAGCTATGTCTGATTGATGCCTGCTACCTCTCAGTCTAATGTGCTAACCAGCCTCCTATGAAGTGCTCATAACACTGCAGAGCCTTGTTATAATAAAACAATCACATATGATTTTACCAGAGTTAATATTATAAACATCTGTCTTTTTTAGGTTGGCAATATTAGTGGATTAATACTGGACGCGCTGTGCCCACAGGGTCCGGTCCAGTCCCACCATCCACTAACATTCGAGGAGATGAAACACGTAAGATTTTTATATAATGTAACAGCCTATAATAACATTTTAAATATAATCTGAATATTCTAAATATATATTATAATTACACAACCCAATTTCTAAAAAAGCCTGGACACTGCAAAATATAAATAAAACAGAATACAATGGTTTGTAAATCTCACAGACTGATATTTACTTATGATTTTACTCTCGGGCCATATTTTTCACTCTTCGGTCTTTGTTGAAAAAGACGTTGTCTGAGTGGGAGCATGTGTTGCTCTAAAGCCTGTATCTACATTTCAGCACTGGTGGAGTTTTTCCAGATGTACAAACTGCCAATTCCATATGCACTAATGCTCCTCTATCATCACAGATGCAGGCTTTTGAAAAATCTTTTTTAATTTTGATTTGCCTGACCATAAAATATGATCCACTTTTAAGTGTTTCTTAATCATGTTCACATATGGCTTCTTCTTTGCATGGTAGCACTTTAACCTGCATCTGTGAATGGCACGGTGAACTGTGTAGACAGTTATTTTTGAAAAGTCAGTGCAATGATTAGCAGGATATAATTCTGTCTGTTTTTAATGCAGTGCCCATAGATCATGGGCATACAGTATGAATTTCCAGCCTTGTTCATTGTGCACAGAGAAATCGCCAGATTCTCAGACTCTTTTGATGATATTATGTACTTCAAGAACTGATGGTTCACTTGCCTCCTAATTTATCCCACTCCCTAGACAATGCTGTTCACGTCACTTGCGAGATAGAGATAGAGATGTTTCTGCTTCCACTGCTTCTTCCGTAGCTTTTGTTGAAAGGTTATTACTGTAGTATATCAGTGTTTTATGTAAAAACCTTTGTTTGATTTTTGTTAGTATTATGGTTTCATGCTGTACCGGACACTCCTGCCCAGGAATCTTCCTGAACCAACCCCTCTGATCTCTCCACTAAATGGCATTCATGACCGAGCGTACGTCTCTGTGAATGGGGTGAGTGTTCAGTATAGAAATTCTACTACCATTAGAAAAAATCAACTAGCACCATTACAAAAAGACTTTTAGCACAATTATACAAATTCTACTAGTACCATAAGAAAAACATTACCACTATTATACATTACAAAAATTCTCTAGCCTCATTACAAAATTTTACTATCACTATTACTCTGCTAGCATACACAGCTTAGCATTAATTCATACTGGTCTGCTTGTTTTATTAAACAGATGTAAAAAAAACAGAAATGTGAGCAAAGCAACATAAAATGATGAGATTATAATTACATCATTATACACTGATGCTCCCTGCAATAATTTCACAATTTCCTTCTCTTACCAAGGTGTTCAGAAATGCTAATGACTTTCTTACACACAGAGTAACCGCACCCTCATTGGAATATAAGCTTTGACAACTGACGTTGGTGTTGGTTGATTAGATGGTATCTCACAAAAGTGAGTGCACCCCTCACATTTTTGGAAATATTTTATTACATCTTTTCAAGGGACAACACTGAAGATATGACACTTTGATACAATGTAGTCAGTGTACAGCTTTACTAACAGTGTAAATTTGCTGTCCCCTCAAAATAACTCAACACACAATATCAAAACCGCTGGCAACAAAAGTAAGTACACCCTTAAGTTAAAATGTGTCTCCCTGGTGTCATGTGACTAATTGGTTTAACAAGGTCTCAGGTATAAATGCAGAGCGGGTGTATTTAGTTTGGTCACTGGAAGTTCAACATACAGTACCATTTCATGGCAAATAACTCACTGAGTATCTGAAAAAAGAAGTGTTGGTTTTCATAAAGATGGCCGAGGCTATAAGAAGATTGGTCAACACCCTGAAACTGAACTGCAGCTCGGTACCCAAGACCATACAGCAACAGGACAGGTTTCACTCAGGCCTCGCCATGGCGACCAAAAAGGTTGAGTGCACATGCGTCACATTCAGAGGTTGTCTTTTGAAAATAGATGTATGAGAGCTGCCAGCATTGCTGCAGAGGTTGTAGGGGTCAGGGGTCAGCCTGTCAGTGCTCAGACCATACACAGCACACTGCATCACTAAGGACATGGATTATGGGAACCATGTCCTGTAGTCTAATGAGACCAAGATAAACTTATTTGGTTCAGATGGAGTCAAGGGTATGGCGGCAACCAGGTGAGGAGTACAAAGACAAGCATGGTCAATTCAAGTCAGTTTTATTTATACAGTGTTTTTATAACTGACGTTGTCACACAGCAGCTTTACAGAGTTTATAGAATCCGGGTCCGAGCCCCAAATGAGCCAAAGCGACAGTGGCAAGAAAAACTCCCT
>JBBIGC010141767.1:0-20433 GCA_037576955.1 Lepidarchus adonis | reverse complement strand
TATTTGTTTATTTATTTTACTGGCCCCCTCTGCATCTGGGTTCAAACTTAAATTTCCGTGCTGGGCCCTCGCCAGCATGTTACAGGCGTAGTGTTCTACCAACAGTGACCTTTGTAACTGTGGTCCCAGCTTTCTCATCATCAGTGATGCCCCACATAGTGAGATCTTGCATGAAGCCCCAGTCCGAGGGAGACTGACGTTCATCTTTAGCTTCTTCCATTTTCTAACAATTGCTATAACAGTTGATCTTTTTGTTCCAAGCTGCTTGGCAATTGCCCCGTAACCCTTTCCAGCCAGTCCACAATTCTTTTGACAGCTCTTTGGTCTTGCCCATGGTAGTCGTTGGAGTCTGACTGACTGTGGGATAGTCAGGTGCTACCAATTTAGATTAATGAGTGAAGTAGAGGTGGATTTTTTAAAGGCAGAGTAAAACATCTTTAAGAGCCAGAATTCTTGCTGATTGCCAGATGTTAAAATACATATACACAGTGGGAATGAGCCTACAATGTGAATTTCAGATCCTCCATTTTTAAGTGGGAGAACTTGCAAAATCGCAGGGTGTTCAAATACTAAAAAATAACAGATTTTGGTCATTTTGTAATTGAAAAGATGTAAACACAGTCACTCTAGGAAATAGAAAAATACACAATATTTTCAGCAAACATTGTTGCATAGTTACTTTTTTATGCCATAAATATGCCATAAATAAACTTGTAGACATTCAACAACCATGGGTTGCTCTAAACAGCTGTGTAAGACTCTGTAAATGTAAGTTATTGATACCCACAATGCACGAAAAGGCTACAAGAGGAGAAGCGTTGACAGCCTGCAGCTTCCACAGTGAGAAATGTAATTAAGAGACGAAAAATTCAGGGGATCTGTGGTCAAGATGAGATATGGAAGACCAAGAAAGCTCTCGGAGAGAATTTGACTGCAAAAAACCTGCAGGAAGATTTAGCAGACTCAGCAGTGGTGGTGCACTGTTCCACAAGACCTTCATGGAAGAGTCAGCAGAAGGAAACTTTACCTGGGTCCCCATCATAAAATCCAACGTCACGTCAGAAGTGTGCAGCAGATCATCTATAGAAGTCTGATTCATTTTGGAAACAAGTGCTGTGAACTGATGAAGTTAAAATAGAATTCTTTGGCCACAATCAGCAAAGGCATGTTTGGAGAAAAAAAGAGCAGCATTTCATGAAAAGAACATCTTGCCAAACATTAAGCATGGGGGTGGATCTATCATGCCTTGGGGCTGTGTTGCAGCCAGTGGCACAGGAAACATTGCACAGGTGGAGGGAAGAATGGATTCCACTAAATACCAGCAACATCTGGAAACAAACATCACAACATCTCTAAAAAGCTGAAGCTGAAAAGAGTATGAGCTTCTACAACGGGACAATGATCATAAACATACCCTGGAATCCACCATGAACTACCTCAAGTTTTAGAATGGCCTTTACAGTCTCCTGATTTAAACATCATTGAAAATTTGTGGGTAGATCGTAAAAAACAGCTGTGCATGCAAGACGACCAAAGAATATTACAGAACTAGAACCTTTTGCAAGGAAGAATGGAAGACAATCCCAAGTACAAGAACTGAAAGACTTTTAGCTCTAAAAAGCATTTGCAAGCTGTGATATCTGCCAGAGGAGGTGTAACTAAGTCCTGATTATGTAGGGTGGCAAAACTTTTGCATAGTGCCACAATAATGTTTTTATTTATTTATCTTTGTTCAATTTAGCATATAAAAAGTAACTATGCATCAATGTTTTCTGAAAGTATTGTGCATTGTTTCATTTCATTTCCTAGTTTACTTTTCAATTAAAAAATGACCAAAATATTTTATGGTGGCCAAACTTTTGCTTAAGACTGTACTATTTTATAAAAAACTTATTTCACTTAAAATCAGATTTCTCTTTTTTTGCAAGACTGACCTCAAAGTGACCCATTTTCATGATATTTTTTCACTTATTATTACAGAGAGAACCAATAACAATGGTACTGACTGTATCAAGCACATTTCATGCTATTAGATGCTATGAAGCGTCTGTATATGAATGTAAATGTGTTTTCATTTGTCATTCAGCAAAGCTGCCAGCTCTGCCAAAGATGATATGAATTCAAAGAAAGTCACTCCCCCTCCGACAGGTAAGTCACTTAGCAAGGTCACCTGATTGAATGCCCTGAGTGTTTTAGCCCCTCGCCGTAATCATTAGCATGCTAATTAGGTTAGATCAAACATGATTAGCTCAGAACGTAATATTTAGCATGAGTTGCCTATTAGTCTTGTTCCACTCTGCAATTCACTGATTAACAATACTAATGGCATGAAATAGTGCACATTAAAGCTTTTAACAGGGCAAAGAAGTGAGACAGAGATGTATTATTATTATAAGGAATGTCCTGATCATGTTTTTTTGCCTCAGAGTCCAATCCAAGTCATTTACTTTTAAGTATATACAGAGTCCAGGTCCATTATTTGTATTTTTCTAGATAACAGTTTCACAGCACAACTCTTCAAATACATTACAATTTTACAAATCCAATGAACATTTGACAACTAATAAAATAATAATGACACAGGTTTCATTCTTATCAATTTTGTAAGTGCCCAGCATGCCCTTGACTGCCTGTTTTACACACTCTGCTGTATAGAATCAGTGAAACTGATGGGCTTCAATACTGCACACTTTAAAGTAAACAAGGGGTCAATCCAGTGTGCAGTAAGGATAATTATTGGCACTTGGTAAAATTAATCTCAGGCATATCTGGCAAAATTCCTGGTAAGTTCTCTCTTCATTTAAAAGCTTCCTCCAACGTGATCTCTGAGAAAACGTGCTGTATTCCGCTGAGTGTTTTTTTAGGGACTATATCAAATTGCCAGTATTAAATGCAGCATTGTTATGATGACCTTGGGAAATGCGTGCATTATAAACTTTACACATGGCCGCTTTTATTTTCCAGTTTAAAATATTCCATAATTCTGACATTTTAACTACTCTTTGTTAAAAAGCCACAAAGCTCTTTATTTACAGCACCTGCGTGATGACTGACATAACACAAAAGATCAGACTTAGACTCAAACCTATCCCAATTGTTTAAAAATCCCCTGATCGGCCCTCGATCAGATCAGGACATTCCTATTATAAACATTTGCACAAGATATAACCTTTACCCTCTCTCACCTCTTACACCACAGTTCAGCAAGTGAAGAAGAAATCGGTGAGTACATCTGTGGAGGTGTATTTGATTGTGTATGATCCAGCCTAATATTCCCACAGTGAATGTATTCTTTTATTTAGCATTTGCATGCAAAGCGTTTATAAATTAATGGTTTCATTCTGCATGTGTTTCAAAAAACTGTCACTTTATTGAACAATTTATAGTTGAAAGTGTGACTTCAAGAAACAAATCTACAATGATTTTTGCAGGGGGAACAAATAGCAGCGTATGATGTTGTGCCTTCCATGCGCCCCGTTGTGCTGATGGGGCCTTCCCTCAAGGGCTATGAGGTAACTGCCTATTTCCCCACTGTTAGATGTAATTGTCTGCAACTGAAAAATGTATTTTACCAAATGAATTTTTTCTCCAATTTGGAAGGGCTGAACAATGTACAGTTGTATGTAAAGTTTCCTGGTCCCTGGTTTAACCACATATCTGGTTCATTTTCTTATTGGACAGTCACTCTTCATGGGCCTTATTTATTGAGGGAGTGCACACATGAACATGATGCTGAACAAATGTCTGCCTACCTAAAGTTCACATCATATTATAAGTGATGCTCACACAGCAAAGAGTCTACTCCTCTGAGCTCACCACTGGTAAATTGTTCATCATGCGTTCTCTGGAGGTTGTGTATGAGTAGCTTTTAAAAGAAAAGTGCCACAAAATGGTCTTGGAGCACTAGAAGAACCATTTTAGTGGAGGTTGTTAAAAGTGCTGTCCATGCTAATGAAATGTTCTTTCATAGCTTCTCCCAACAAAACTTTATGAAGTGAAATATAGAGTTTTTGATGATTTAACTGGCTTCAATTATCAAATATTATGTTTTTAGATATCTTGAATATTCAGATAAAAGAATACGAAATGGTAAATTAGTTTCAATTGAATGTCTAATTGAAATAAAATAATTATGATTTTCACCACTGTTAGTTGTAATTGTCTGCAACTAAAAAATGTATTTTACCAAATGAACATGTTTTGGCCAATTTGTAAGGGCTGATGAATGCACAGTTGTATGTAAAGTTTCCTGGTCCTGGTTTAACCACATATCTGGTTCAATTTCTTGTCTACACATTTTAATTCATAGTTCTTATTTTAATGCTGAATTTAATGCATTACTTAAAAAATATACAAATGTGGCTAATAAATAGGAATTATGCACAAAATGTAAAAAAAAATCTCTATATAAGAAGGCTCTGTAAGTTTGATCCACAGCCATCATTGAGTCCAATACAGCACCTTCAACCTAGAAGGGTGGGTGGGTAAGATGGGCCTGCTTCTCCTACATCAGTCACTGTGAAGCTAGCTAGCATTTAGTGTACTCCTTTAAGCGTGTTAATCTGTCCAATGATGTTTAGTTAGCAGCAGTACAAAAAGATATGGTGGCGTTTTACAAGAGTCATAATTCACTCTCTCAGTGTTGGTGTTGTCATGTGAGTCGGTGACAGCTAGCTAAGTGGGTGAAGTTAAACTCTAAAGAATTGTGATAGAAAACAGCAAATCTGCAAAAATGATTTTGACTGATTAATTTGATGTATGTTAATCATTTTGTATTTTTATTCTGATATTGGTCTTTATAACAATGTTACGGAATGCTGCATCTTGACTTATTACAGTTCCAGAGTAAGAATCTAGATGCATATAGTCTAATCTAACCACTGTAAATGATTCTGCTGCAAACTATCCTTGCTGATAACTAAACACATCAATTTTAGTTTTACAATTGCAAAGAATAATGTCCAAATCAAGCTGCTGTACAATGGGTTCGCACTATCCCAGTATAAACTTGGTTTACTACTCCCCCTAGTGGACACCTCTAAATTTGCAGTTTATCTTCCTGAGGATTTAATAGTGCTTATGAATGGAATAAATGCTAATTAAAGTTTCTCCCCTCCCCTCATTTCTTTGTGCAGGTTACAGACATGATGCAAAAGGCTCTCTTTGATTTTTTAAAACACAAGTTTGAAGGAAGGTATGTAGTGTAGTTCATTCTGAATTTGCTTGTGAACTGATTCTGCAGTTGTATGTCATGAAGTTGTTTTAAGCATCTGATTATTAATCTGTTTATTTTTTTGGTCTTTTTTGACAGAATAACAATCACTCGGGTGACGGCTGACATTTCTCTTGCTAAGCGTTCTATCTTGAACAACCCCAGTAAACATGCTATAATGGATCGCTCCAACACTCGCTCCAGCCTTGGTAATGCTTTATTTCAAACTCCTCACCTTTCAGTTGTGCACAGCTCTTCATGGGCCTTATTTATTGAGGGAGTGCACACATGAACATGATGCTGAACAAATGTCTGCCTACCTAAATTTCACATCATATTATAAGTGATGCTCACACAGCAAAGAGTCTACTCCTCTGAGCTCACCACTGGTAAATTGTTCATCATGCGTTCTCTGGAGGTTGTGTATGAGTAGCTTTTAAAAGAAAAGTGCCACAAAATGGTCTTGGAGCACTAGAAGAACCATTTTAGTGGAGGTCATTAAAAGTGCTGTCCATGCTAATGAAATGTTCTTTCATAGCTTCTCCCAACAAAACTTTATGAAGTGAAACATAGAGTTTTTGATTATTTAACTGGCTTTCTATCAAATATTATGTTTTTGGATATCTTGAATATTCAGATAAAAGTATAAGAAATGGTAAATTAGTTTCAATTGAATGTCTAATTGTAATTTATTCATTATTTGGATGTTTCTGTTTTATTATTATGATTATTAGTAGTAGTACTAATAGAAGTAATCATAGTAGTAGAAGTAGTTGTTGTTGTCGTCATCATTGTAATATTTTATGATTATACATTATTATCATTAACTATTATCCAAACCACTTAATCCATTTTGAGCTGCAGGGAAGCTGGAGCCAAACCCAGCAGACTATGGGCCAAAGCATCATTATTATTATTATTATTATTATTATTATTATTATTATTATTATTATTATTATTATTATTATTATGTTCCAGTATTCAATGACCAATCTAAATGCCTTTGTAGATATAAAGAAAAAGACATATTATTGCTGTGTTACATTACCTGTCCTTTTATTTACTTCTTAAGATCACATGTTCAACAGCAGACAGATACTGGAAGGACAATCAAAGTACACACACCCTGTGATCTTGAATCTTAAAAAAAGCACACACACACACTGTGTGAACAATGCTATGCTGTTGTAGCACTTGCAGAATGTCAGAATTTTTTTGCATTGTTTCCCAAGAAAAGACATTACCATGATGTCATCATATGTCTCTCTAAAATCCCAATAAACAACTGAACTCACTGAAAAGTTTTTGTAATAATAATAATAATAATAATAATAATACAACAAGCAAACATTTTAAAATGTAGACCTTCAAATAGGAATAACATGATCAGTGTTTTCTTTGAGTCTGAGAGCAACTCAACAAACTACAAGAGACCACAATAAATAATTGTTGCAATTTAATTTTACATTGACTATACAAATCATTAAGAATTTAGGTCATTGCATTTTGTTCACTTACAGAGAAAATGTTGTCTTAGCGCCTTAAAACTCTGCACGATCTTGTGCTGTGCTAAAAGTAGACTGTGCGTTCTGTGTGAGTTGGGATACACAGTGTATGGCTAGCTACTGTTGCTCACACTGTAGAGTGGACTGATTGGTTCTCTCCACTCTGTCCCTAACATCGCTCTCTTGCCTCAGATGTTGCTGGTATGTATTGTTCCCAAACCCATTCCTGTTGGTTTCAGTACAACCACTAGCAGTAATTATATTCCACTAGCAGTACACTGTCAGAAAAAAGAAGAGTACTGCCCTGGTATATTTGACTATAGTGAGCTACAACATGCTCTTTAATTTTCAATTGTACCATTTCATACCTTAACCATGCTTATCAACTTCAAATATGAAGATGTACTCTGGAAGGTCTCATCCCAATGACTGCATTTGTGCCCTGAAGAGTGCAGTTTTTTTCTGACAGTGTATCAATCAGAATTGCGTAGACATTAGGGCCCTGGCTTGCAGAACAAAAAGCCAAAAGGTCTTAGCTTCAGTGTAAAACATGCCAGGACTATCTGTGTTTGTGTTCTAGACAAAAGCTGGCATTATGTAGTTTACAGAATAAGCTAAACTTTTTAAGCACATGTACCATCATCTGAAAAAAGTTCACCACATTGAAGTTGCTGAATTTTTAAATATTTGAACAATCAAAAATTTCATCATCTTAAACACAGTGCGGTGAAATACTTGAACAAAATCACAAGGAACAGATACAGTGTTCAATATGTTTGAGGGTTTTAATGCATTTGCTGCTCTTTTCAAATCTAACACAACATAAAAACACTTTTTTGAGCCATTCTTCGGTGGATTAGTGTGTTTAGGATCATTATCCTGTTGAAACAAGTTTTGGACAGATGACCTCTCATTATCTTCAAGCACTCTTTTATATGATGCAGAATTTGTAACTGAATTAATGTTTTAGGCAAACTCTCTTGCTCTAATGTTTTTTTTGGAGACCAAAGAATTTTCCTGATGCTCACAACATGCAGATCAAATTTGTCCAATGTCTTCTTATATCTGTTTATGTAAATTATGAATATTATTAGAATAGTTATATTTATGTGTTATTTGTTAGGGTATAATCACTGTAATCTGTTGACACTGTATGAAAGAGGGTGAAATATTTGCTTGTTCAAATAAGCTTAAAACAATTTAAGAATTTTCAAGGGACATTTCATGGGTTTATGACAGGTTTACAATATGGAAATTCTATCATATACTACTGCATGTTGCAGAAAAATATCGGAGAACTGGAATATATAAATATATAAATATTTTCTGGTCATATTCAATAATTTGTTGAAATGAAGAATTAGTAAATAGTTGAAATGAAGAAGTGAATAATTAGCTCCGTTATAGTATTTAATTATTCTTTCTCCATATCCTTGCAGCCCAGATCCAAGGTGAGGTGGAGAGGATCTTTGAGCTGGCCCGAAGCCTGCAGCTGGTGGTCCTGGATGCAGACACTATAAATCACCCTCTTCAGCTCAGCAAGACTTCCCTGGCCCCCATCCTTGTCTATGTCAAGATCTCATCCCCCAAGGTTTGAGCTCACAGCAGTTCAGTTCACTCAGCAATTAAATAACATGAACCTGAACATATCACAGCTTGACAATAGTGATAAGTATGTAATAATAATAATAATAATAATAATAATAATAATAATAATAATAATAATAATAAAGCTGCCATCAATAAAATGTTCATTGTTTTCAATAAAATACAATTAGTACCTTTTGAGATATTGATTACATAAATGATACAATATATAATTGTCTTAAATAAACACTAGTTTTGAGCATTAGCTCAGATAATCTGAGACAATAACACATAATAAATAAATAAATGAATAAATACATAAATCAAATAACAATAAAATAAATACAAATGTGTTTAGTTTGCATGTTCTCTCTATGTCTGCATAAAAGTTTCCTCCCACAGCCAAATGACTGTCAGGTGAAGACTCTAAATGATCCTTTAAGTGAGAATGTACAGTGGGTGTAGAAAGAATCACCTGCTCCAATATACTCCCATTTTTTTTTGCTTTACAGTCTGAAATGAAAACACGCACAAAAAATATTTCTCCCTAACCTTACTTACTCAATGCAACCTGTAACATTCAACTAAATGATATCACAGCTACAGTTCAGATCAGAGTCTTGTGATACTTCTATCTATCTATATTTCTCCATAGTTCTACTTTGCACATCTAGATTGAGCAATGTTTGCCCTCCTCTCTACAGAACTGTTCATATTTCAGTAAAATTGGATGGTGAGTGCTGCACTGTTATTTTCAGTCTGACTTTGCCACACAAGGATATTTTTTCTCTTCAGCCACTGTGTGGTCAATTTTGCTATGTGCTCAGGTCATTGTTGTGTTGAAAGATGAACATTCTGTCCATCTTCAACTTTCTGACAGAGGGTAACAGGTTTTCCTAAAAAATTTGATGGTATTTTTCCTTCCACCCTAACAAGAGCCCCAGGCCCTGTGGCAGAGAAACACCTCCATGCCTTACTGTACGTATGGTGTGTTGTAGATGGTGAGCTGCATTGAATTTCCTCCAGGTGTAATGTTGAGGACAAATAAGACCACTTCTGGCAAAGACCCAACAAGCCTTAATGTGACACTTGCACACAATGACCACTTTATGCCATAAAATCCTGTAACTCTTTCAAAGTGGCCATTGGCCTCTTGGTAGCCTCTCTTACCAGTTTCCTCCTTGCTCTTCCATCTAGTTGGGAGGGATGGTCGGATCCACGGAGGGTCCTATTAGTACCAAACACTTGCCACTTCTTTATTAAGGACTTAACTGTGGTCATTGGGATTGATAAAGACTTTGAGGTTTTTCTTTATCCATCTCATGCCTTATGTCTGTACACAACTCCATCCCTGAGATATTTTGAAAGTGTTTTGCCACCCAGAGTCAGTTGTAACGGAATGCTCTGGGAACAACTGATTTTATGCTTCACTAATCACACTGATTACAACTGATCACAGGTAAAAGCCAGTAACCATGGTCTGCAATGAAAATGGTGGTTACTTACATCTGATTGAGTTTACAAATATTGTTTAGGAGGTGATCCTTTATTAGTCTTTTTAATTCTTCTGCATTGCAGCTGTGATCTATAACTACGATGTTTCAGATTGCATTGAGTTAGTAAAGCTGGAAAAATATTGACTTTTGTGCTTTCATTCAAGGCTATAAATTAAAAATTAATATTTCAAAGGGGGTAATTCCTCTTTCTACCCACAGTATGTGCCTGCCCTGTGATGGACAGGCAGCCTTCCCAGGATGTCTCAGTGATTCATCCTATTAGCTCTTGCATTAGCCCATGCCCAACACTAAATAAGGAGCTTATGGAATTAATGCCTTTAATTAGAGCTAAAATATAGAGATATGATTTCAAATGTTTCTTAAAAGTGTGTAACAAGATTGGCTGTCATCTGCTAAGTATAATTAAGTTTGTAAGGGTAAGGATGAGGCCTCTCTAAGTTTTCTATTATTTCTGGATTAATTTCAGTGATGTAATGCCAATGTGCAGCCTTGTGCAGCTTCAAAAGCAAGTGAGAGTTTTTACAAACAAGCAGTCAGTGCAGTTTCTTCAACGACGGGTGAAGTGCACAATAGCTGTGTACAATATTCTAGAATATTGTTAATCCTTCTTGCACTCATCTCCTGTTCACCTTCCATCCAACTTCTTCTTTTTCTCTGATGCTTCAGGTTCTCACCAGGCTGATAAAAACCAGGGGAAAGTCTCAGACCAAACATCTCAACGTTCAGATGGTGGCTGCAGATAAGCTTGCTCAGTGTCCCAATGTAAGAATGTACTCTTTAGTCAGTGTGTGATTTGTGTTTAATTAAATGCCCTAAGAACATGAACACTAGTGTCACAGTTTATTAAACTGAGCTCAGTCAAGGTTTCAAATAAGAAACAACACTTTTAGCTTTGTGTCCTCCAGCACAAATGACTAATCATTGATATTTCTTGAGATGTGGCCAAAGTATGTGGACACCTGACTTTCACACCTATGTGAACCATTCCCCACTTTGCAGCAATATTGTTATGTCAGGTTTTGCATAGTTGTTCGGAACATCCTATTGAGACCAGAGGGTTGCAGGTTCAAGCATTTCTGATGTACAGTTGAGCAAGGACCCGCTACACTTCTCCCTGGGCAATGTTAATAGCTACCCATTGTTCCACATGTGGATGTTTTAACTGCAGAAGTAACATTTCACTATGGTGCACTTTGTTCACAAATAGTCATTTTCACTGTTCTATGAAGGCTTTCCACACAATTCATGTGTGTGTCTATGGGAACTTGTGGCCATCCATTTGTGAGGTCAGTAAAACCCATTAGCTATTCAGTTCATCTCAAAGATGTTAATTTATGTTGAGGTTAGGGTTTAGTGATTAGTGTAATTAGTGATTCCTGATCATTGTGAACACACCACTGCACACAGTGCACCACAACGAAATTTGTCCTCACGTGCACACGTGGAGCAGCGAGCAGCTATCAACAGCGCCCAGGGAGCAGTGAAGTGGGGACGGTACCTTGATCAAGGGTTTCTCAGTGGTGCCCGGGCTGGGACTTGAACCAGTAGCGCAGTCCACTGGAATTCCATTCACAGACTATTACAATGTTTTATTTTATTATTCTGTACTGAAACTAAAAAGCATAGCTTAAAACCTGAAAAACAGATCCAGACCATAACATCTCCTCCACCAAGCCCTTGGCACTATGAATTCCAGGTTGGTAATTTGCCAAACCATAAACCCAGATTTGCTTAACACACTCCCAGAGAGTGAACCATGATTCAACACTTTAGAGAACACATTTCCGCTGCTCCAGAGTCCAGTGATGCTTGATTTCTCATAGATTGGCATTTCACATGATCTTGGGCTTGTATGCTCAGCCTTGAAAACCCATTTAATGAAGCTTTCAGCCCATGGTTCTACTGCTGATGTTGCTGGAATTCTGCAACGACTGGTGCAAGACAGGACAAATCATTTTTACACTGTATGAGTGTTCAATGGCCATGTATTGTAAGTGTTGTAGTCTCCTGCTTCGTAGCTCTTAGAAACTTCGATTTGATAATAATAGCACTGACTGGGGCAGATCTAGCAGGGCAGAATTTCAAAATCTGACTTGTGGCAAAGATGGCACCTTATGACAGTTTGCAATCACTGAGCTCCTAAGATGACTATTCTACTGCCAGTGTTTTTCTATGAAGAGTTATGTGCTTGATTTCATACGCCTGTCAGCAATAAGTGTGGATGAAACACAAGAACTCAGTAATTAGAAGAGGCATCCGCATACTTTTGGCCATATAGTACTAAAAAAAGTATGTGTGTCCTGTTTAAGTTTTAAAAAATTCTCAGCCCTTATTTTCTTGTTGTCCTTTCATTTCAGTTGTTGCTCAATGGCTTAATCAGAGATCTGATTATTACTAATCTACTAAAGTATTGACACATCACTGTTTTTGTTCATTCTGCACCTTATACATGGAATACATTGCAGAAAGATTGGAAACTAAGAGTGGAAACATTGAGCAGATTTAATTCCAGACTGAGAGTTTTTGAGGCCGATTCCATGTACATGTTTTGTATAGCTGTTTGTAAATTTATTTTTCTTTTGATCTCCTTTTGATTCTTTCTTTGTATCTTAATTGTGTGACATTGCTGCCTGTCTTGGCCAGGACTGCCTTGAAAATGAGGTTTTAAATCTCAATGGAACTTTCCTGGTTAAATAAATGTAAATAAATAAATAAATAAAATATAAAGATAGTGTTATTTTTCATGTTGCAATTCACCTCATGGGACCTTATACGCAGTGACATCGATTTTTTGTGTTGCTCTGTGGATTGCACAATAAATGAAATGCATGTTTCAGCCTTTCTAACCCAGTACTGCATTGTATTATAGGAGATCTTTGATGTCATCCTAGATGAGAACCAGCTTTCAGATGCCTGTGACCACATAGCTGAATACCTGGAGGCTTACTGGAGAGCCACTAATCCTCCAGAGATGGAGCCAGCCAACCCCCTGGTAGAGAAACTGGCAGAGAACACACTTCCCACCAGCCCGATACCTGCTAAGGTATGCACAAGGAACCTACAGATGCAGTAGCACATATAAAGGCTTGAGAATCTTTAACAAAAGATTAATAGAATTTTTTGTGACAATAATTATTTTCCTGCTTAATTTCTGCCATTCACATTCATTTCTGCTTTTATTCATTTTTCTTAAAGAGGAATTCACCAAATTTTACTGAAAAATCACAAAAATCAAATTGTTAAGATAATTAAAGGTTATTGACTTTGAATGAAATGTGAATAAATCAGCAATTAACTGAACCAGACAGTTAAAGGGTTTAAAGACAGTGTACGCTCCCACACAGACAGTTATTATTATGACACAGTTGTGAATATGCTACAGAATACATTGCACATTGGTTAACAATAGTTCTGGGATAAAGTTTAATATGTGACCTGAGCACACTTTAATATGTATTTTTCGATGCATATATATATATTTTTAGATTTACCATGATATTACCATTATTAACATGTCATAGGTTTATTTTGGATAATAAATACAATTTTTGTATGACACCCTGTTTCTAATTAGGATAAAGTTGCCCTACAACCACTTTATATTATGTTTATATCTATGAATACATTTTATAGATGTTTTGAACATTGGTTCAATTTCCTTCAACGTGCAATAGCACCTTCCCTTATGCATTTGTGTGAAATCAGTGACTCTGGGTAACCACCATCATTGCCACGTGTGCTCTGCTTCTTTATGAAACTTTTAATTTTTTCTTACCACTTTTCACTTACACCTGTACTGGACAATGTAAGAAGACAGATATGAGGTAGAAGAACCTCTGGTGAGTCATATACTGTTACATAGATAGTGTGATCCACTAAATGAGGATCAATATTGGTGTCTTTTTAATCATTAGTTTTTAATTAGCTCTTATATCAGCAACAGGTAGTTGAAAATAATAGTTTTACTTAGTTCATACTTAGTTCAAAGTGCTAGAAGCATGTAGAGAAGAACACCCCTTTTACATACTTTTATTTAACTCTTCTACAGAGTTAAATAATGTCACATCCTCTGCATAGACACATAATTATGTATTTCGGCTCATTTTAGTGCCATGTTGAAAAAAATGATGTGCTTTTTTACCAGCAATATTTTTATTTGATTTATTTCCAGTTAGTTTAATTTAACAAATACAGTAATTATATATTTAAGTGTGTGTCTTCTGTAAAGGATGTGTACTTTTTTTTTTTTTAACAGAACCAACAGGGGCCCAAACGCTTGAATAAAACTGTGCATAACTTTTGCTTTTCCTCTGTTTGACCTGTTTACCTGTATACAAACACCTTAACAACAGATGAGCAACTCCAGTTCTGGAGGGCTGGTGTGCCCTGATCAAACACACCTGGTTCAGCTCACCTGCTGATTGCCAGGTTTAGTGAGTGTTTTTGAGGAGAACTACCGAACTGTGCAGGACACCAGCCCAGACCAGTGTTGCCCAACCTGCCTTAAACAATGGTTTGTATAAGACAGAAGGGTTTGGATTTCCAAGACTAAAGTAATAGATGTATAAATAAACACAAATCATACCTGGAATAAAATATAACACTAAATAACAAATAACTGAAAGTAAAGAAGGCAAACATTAAGCAGCAGTAACTGCAAACAATCCCTTTTTTGACTCCATAAACACTGAAGTTTACTGTATATATGTTTAAAACACAAACCTCCAGCTGGAGTCTCCACAGATCCTGAACCCGTCCTTCAACCATTTTTCCAACCATTTCATGATTTGGTAAGGTGCTGCCCTCAGGTGGACAAGATCATCAGGTACTCCAATGCAGTGTGCTTGTGTGGCAGGTGCATTTGGTCAGATAAGCATCAGACGAACAACTGCAAATGAAGTGAAGTAATATTGGCCTCTCTTTAAATATTGGTGTCATGCTCATGCTAATATTTAATGAACTCACTTATTTGTGCTAACAGTACTGTTGTATGCCAAAAAAACTGAACTGAATAACTGACATTCTCTAAAGAGAAGACACCTATTGCATATTTTTATTCATTACAAATATAGTGGAACAATAAAATGTGGTCTGTGCAAAAGTTATGGCAGATAACATACTTTTTCTATAATGTAACACACAGTCACAGTCTAAAGTGAAAATAAAAGCAACATAAAAGAGACAAATAAACAAAAAAGTAGTAAGTCCTTGGAAATTATATTATCGAAAATTACATGCTTTTCAAAAGTATAAAAAGTGGCATTGTTTTCAGTACAATTCTAAAAATAATTGCCCTTCTTCTTGGCATTAATAAAGACAATTTTTCCTTGGATTTTTTTTTTTTGATGAATCTAACCCAAGTTGTTAAAGAAAAGGTTTCAGAAAAATGAATACATTCAAATTTTCCACTTACCCCAGATGTAGTCAATCAGCCAGGACATGTCAGGAGTGTGGATTTTGTTTCTGCAGTTTAGAACTGATGCTCCATGGGTAAGGTTCCAATATACACTAAACTTTAATAGTCACAATGAATGCACTCTCATCGTCATTATCTCAAACCACTGAGACATATTGTTAAATTAAAATGGTTACGGTCAATTTCTGTCAAGACCTGCTCTCGAGAAGACTGATATTGGATCAGATTTCTCTGTATTTGTCAATGTCACACAAAAAAACTGATTCTAGATCAGAAATTCCACTCCTGTGGTGGCCTATAAAATCAGACCATGTGGTCTAAAAAGATTTAGGCTGATTGTCAGAATCAGTTTATTGGCCAAGTATGTTTGCACAGGCAAGGAATTTCTGTCCAATGGTGTCTCTATAGTACTCAACTGAATAAGACATCAATTACAAACAATTGACAACAACAACAACAGACAAAATATGACACATATACAGGTTTGTTTATATGCAATATACAAAATGGTATATAATGTACAGTTTATCTACAGTGAAACATTGGGTACAATATACAGTATTTCTGCAGCATACATATGTGCATACAGTATACCACATATATACAATATACAATATAAGTACTTTGTACAGTGACCGGTATTCTATCTATAGGCAGCGCAGTTATGGTACAATATAAAGTGTCTCATGTAGGGTGATGTAAAACTTATAGATACTGGTGGGAGGTGGGAGGAGGACAGAGCTGTACTGTTCAACTGTGATGGGGGGTGATGGCCTGGGGAAAGAAATTGCCCCTGGGTGTAAATGTTTGTACGAAATGGAGCTGGATGTGGTTTGAGCAGGTTAAGGAGAATATTGAGTAAATATTTATGCAAGGATTTTGATGAGTTAAACCATTCCTTAACATCTCACAACTAACTTCATGTATCCAATCTTTGACATCAGGACGAAACAAAAAGCAAGAAGACAGTGGCCACCAAAAGGAAAGGATCTCAGGAGAACCAACTACAGCAGCTGCCTCCAGCTGAGGAGCAGAGGGAGGAGGAGGAGGAGGAGGAGGAGAGGGAGGAAGAGGCAGAAGAGGAGGAAAGACTCTTGAGGAGTGAGGCAAAGAGGCCACAACACAGCCACCATCATCACCACCATCACCACCACCACCGGGCCAGCGCAAACCGCACTGAGCACCACAACCACCAGCCCATACACCCTACCCACCATACCCACCCTGCCCAATCACAGCCAGCAGAAATAGAGATGATGCCCAGCAAGGACTCTGTGCCTCGGAGCCGGCGCCTTCTGCTGGAGGAGGACGAACTGGACCAAAGTGAGGTGTACCACAATAGGACTACATCCCACAGAGAACACAACCACCAGCACCACAACCACCACCATCACCACCATCATCATCATCGAGGGACCACAGATATTCAAGATGAGCACTCCCCTCATGGACAGGACTATGAGCTGAAGCACAACGAGCGCAACAGGCAGCACAGACACCAGGGTCAGATACGTTCCCACCACCATGAGCAGCTTCCAAGGCCTTACCATGAACAGTTGATACGCCCTCATCATGAGCAACCGCTGCGCTCCCACCACGAGGAGCCACTGCGCTCTCACCATGAACAGCACTACAGCCTCCCTCAGCATAACCACTACCACTACCAGAGTCGAGAGAGGGACAGAGACAGAAACAGAGAGAGGGACAGGGACAGACGTGCGGAGGCTGAAAACTGGCCCACGAATATGTACATTCATCGCTAAATGATGTGAACTTGCACTGTGCTGATGCTGCTAAGTGAAACGTATGTGTAAAGCCAATACCTGTACTGTCCCAACGTTTCAACACAAGCATGCGTTATGTGAAACATATTCTTCAACATAGCTGTGAATAAAGTGTACTTAAGTGGTTCTGAACAGTACAGCCAGCTCATTTTCAGTTTTTTTTATTATTTTTTTTATTTTTTAATTACTGTATTGTTTGGGTAACAGTTCTTGACAAGGAGACCCTTAAATGACTGAACAACATCCTGCTTTTTTCAGTTCAATCAATGAGCATTTTGGTATGTGGTGAAAATATGTATGTATTATTAATTCTCTTGACTTCTTGATCTCATAAATCATGTTTTTGTTGCCACTATATCTTTGATACCAGCAACCAAGCTAGTAACAAGCTCAGACACAAACATTAATTTTGTATTTTATTTATATTAATATATACAGTGACATTTGGAGAACCCTTTAGAATAGTTCTCCATATTTAAAAACAAAGAGAACAAATAAAACAAAAATAATCAATAATATCATGTGTTCATTGACATAAATGATCCAGTGCTGCATATCTGTGAGTGGTAAAAGCAGGTGGACCTTTAGGAATAGCAGTTCATTCAAAGTTGAAATTAAGTCAGGTGGACTGACATGGGCCTCAGAAAAAGAGTGGTTGATGATCATCAGGCTGGAAAATGTTACTATGTATAAGGATTTTACACCAGGTACCGAAAGCTCACCTACTTTTGACACTCTGACACATAGATATGCAGTAATGGTTTATTTTCTTCAACAACTAAATAACCAACGTTTTTGTCTAATTTGTTATCTTCATCTATGTTTAGGACTTGTGTGATAATCTGGTGATTGTTCAGATCATATTTATGCATAAACAGAACACAGAACATTCTAAAGGGTTCACAAACATTCAGGCACCACTTGAGTTGAGCAGAGATTGCACTTTTATTAAAACAGAAGAGCTAGCTGCACAGATCTAGCTTTTGACTGCACAGATCTCAATAGGGTCTATTGCTATGCAATGTGTGATGCTAAAAGCTCAGCTTAACAACAGTTAGCATTGTTTTATAGCAGCAATATACATTTTTGATTGTCCACCTCTTTGTCTTTATAGCAGTGCCTTGAGATGATGTGCTTTCTCTAACATGATGCTAATGTTAGCAGGCTAATGCTAGGTCAGGTTTGCAGTTGCTTCATATCTCACTTTGCGAGGTCAAACATTATTGTGCATATAAAACCAAATGCTGTTTGATGGTATGCTCGTTTTGTTCCTGGTTATTGTCTTCCATGTCATAAAGGAGACACTAATATGTGTTTTGAAAGAGCAAGTGAATGATTTCTTCAAATTCTTGCTAACTTGATCAGTTTATAATATTGCATGTAAATGGTTAGACTTAGCCGAATAGTTGAAACGATTGTTGGGCAATACAGCTATTGGCATTTCACAGGCTACGACAGTATGCACTCAGGATGCTTTTCATTCCCATCTAATCTTCACATTGTTACACTCTTTTATTTTTACATCACCTGCTGTTTTAGATATAATGTATTTTTTAAATATATACATATACACATGATCCCCATGGAAGGAGTAAGGAATAGGCTCTGGTGGTAGCACTTCTATTTGCTCTGAGGTTCTTCTCATTTTATGTTGCTTTGACCAGTGTTATGTCTGACCATGCTTGACTTATTGGCACAATAATAAGCCAGGACATCATATTGGAATTTAACATTAACCCACTAGTGCAGATTATAATAAGCTTATTTATAATAAGTTTCTTTTTGTTAAATAAATATTTAAATAATTTATTATAATTTGAAATAAGATGAGGTATCATGATTGGATATAGGATATATGGATATAGCTGTGACAGAGGGAGGTTTGGCAATTTGTTCATTCACTTTTTCTTCTAACGACACTTTTTAAACATTTTGGAACAAAATCATGATTGATAACCTGCTACTGATTAGCCAATTAACTTTGAGTGTGATGCAGCCATTATATTCTATTTTTGTGTGTATTTACAAAATACAACTACGTTGGTCCAAAAATAAATTCTATTATTTGTACTTCTGTCAGTTAAATAACAGTTCATGTGAATGAGCATATCGCAGATTTTAATTTCCATTGCTTTATAGATTTTTTTACTATTTATTTTATTAACCTGAGCAGGTGTGTGACTAGAGTTGTGAAGTGACAAAAATGGACAGCAAAAAGCTAGTTAATACAATTACTTTTTTGTATTCCCAATATTATGAATGAAGAGTGAATTCAGTTACTTCAGTCTTTGTGCATTCTTCACTTGTGGAAACATTGTTCTTATCTTCAGTCGCAGATAATTAAAAAAAATCTGATTATGCTATGCATTTCTGTCTTTTGACTTCTGTTTTCTAACTTTGGGTTATAAATATGAACAAAAATTAGCATTAATAGCATAAATAAAGATATATAAAAAATTGACAAGTTAAAAGTATCCAAACCCCATATATTTATTAATGCTCTTAATTTGTTTTTAATAGCGTTGAGGATCTGTTTTAGGACATTCCTCTTAGCAAGATTTCTTCAATTTTGATGTGTATTTGCCCAGTACATTTAATAGGATTTCAAGTCAGGAGATGGGCAGACCATGCAAGCACCTGCACCTGCACCTTTCTACCCCACTGGCAGAGAAGCAGCCCTATATCACAATGATCCCAACTGCACGTTACTAGGGGGTATTGTGTTTTTGTTTTTTCTGAACATAACGCATAATTCCAATTCAGTTCAATTCAGGCCTCCTTGTCCAGCAATAACTGCAATAGCAATTTAGCCCATTCCTCTACACAGAACAGCTTCAACTCTTGGATGTTGCTGGGTTTTCTCACACAAACCACTTGCTTTAGGTCTTTCCACAACAGTGAGTTAAGGTCAATTTTTTGACATGGCCATTCCAGGACATTCTCTTTATTCTTTTTACAAATTCTTTGTTAGAATGATGGCAAACCATCCAGGCCCAAATGCAGCAAAACAGGCGTAAGACAAAATACACCCACCACCATGTCTCACAGATAGGATAGGGTTATTATGCTGGAATGCATTTTTTTTCTTTTTCCAAATGTAACGCTCCTCATTGAAGTAAAAAATTTAATCTCATCTGTCCACAAAATATTCTTCCATTACACTTATAGTTTATTCACATGATCTATGATAATATTTTTAATTTCACAAACTTTTAAACACCACTGTATATATATATATATAGTAACGAACATTATATAGTGCCTGGATGCTTTTCCCTATTAGTTCCTATTAAAATTGTGCATTCTTATGAACACACACTTTCTGTTCAAATGTGTGTACAGGTCCTTCTCAAAAAATTAGCATATTGTGATAAAGTTCATTATTTTCTGCAATGTACTGATAAACATTAGA
>JBBIGC010141761.1:0-20435 GCA_037576955.1 Lepidarchus adonis | reverse complement strand
TTATTAAAAGTTGTTGCTGTGTGCAGTGTGTAAAATAAAATAAAAATAGTTTTACCCCCCTGCTGACTATAGTGTCGTGCCCCTCCCAACCCATTCACACACACACACACACACACACACAGAGGCCTATGATTCGACTATCGTCGACTATAGAAAGATTCAAAAATTCTGATTCGACTATGAAAATTCATAGTCGGGGACAGCCCTACTGATTTCATATTTTCCCATAACAACAGTACATGTCAACAGTAATGACAACTTAACACAAGGGTCACTTTCTGAACAAAGAGCAAGATCTCACGGGTCATATGCAGCCAACAGGAAGTTCAGCAATAGTAAAATGGACTGCTCCACATTGATCTGATGTGTGGTAGGCATGCGCTTATTCAGCTGCTGAAAGATGGTGGACAATATTGCTTCAAGTCGAGCCACTGAAAACTCAGTGTTGAGGTCGATGGTGTTGAGGCCGTTCTCCCGGAAAGCTTCTATAACATTCCAAATATCCACCAAGTGCACTGTGAGCAAAGAAGGTAGAACAATAAAATTTAATGCAAAATTAAGCAAAAGTAGACACATAATGTAAAGGCTGGGTCAAAGCTAATGTTTCAAAAACCAAGATAAAACTGCCTAGTGTACTTGTGCTCTAACAACGGCAATGGTTCATTAACACATGTGTTAGCAAAACACATAAATTCTTTATTGCACTTTCTATTTATGTGTACTGCCATTCAAACTCACAATTACACCTCTTCTGAATGAATCTGAGCTTGCATGCTGTTCTGTAAGTAGACAGCCTGATGGAATCCAGCTCTAGAGCACCTAAAATTAAAAAAATTATGTGTTTTCTTAGTGCAGACCACAATACTCAAATACTACAAAGTATGCAATAAGCAGAATTTTTCAGGAATAATAAATGTGAACTTTTTTAAAATCACATTTATATTTTAAAATATGTATTTTTTTCAAATATTAACAAAAAGTCACACTTACGCATCTCAGCAAACAGTTGTCTTTTGTCTGCCATAGTATCGCTGCTATGGTCCTTATTCATTCTGTAAAACGGACAAAAATGACAAAAGAATATTTGTGAATTATGCCCTGCGACTCTAGTGGAGAGTGAGCTAAATTGTTAATTTTTTCTGCTTTTTCATGCAGGATATTACAAGAAGATATTTTTATATATCATACAGGTATTGTAGGATGTTAGCATTATAGCTACTACGCATTAATTGCTTGTCAAGCTGATCAGATTCATGCTCACTGAAGGCATGTATTTACATAAGCCACTGGCACAAAATCCTAGGTGTTAGTATAGGAAGAGCTGCCAGTGTTTAAACATCATGTTCGTTGTTGAGAAAAGTAGCATGTTCGTCTATATAAAAAGGATTTACTATTTACAAATTACTGCATGAAGAACTATGGCTCCCATTGCATTTTGGGCTTTCTTGGTAGTGCCCTATAACATCTGACCAAAGTGGAAGACATGGCTGAGATGTAGTAGCCCTTCATTCTGTCTTTTAAATAAAAAAATGTTTTAAAATAACATATTGGTTAAATCTGATGGTTAGACTTCATGCAAATTTAACTGCAAGATGTGCTGGACAATTTAGGTAATACTATTGTGACATTTTTTCAGTGATGGAAACCCATTGAGGGAAGAAAGGAGGGTTTTCGCTCCATTGAGTCCTGGTCTTGGCCTCTCTCGCTCTCTCTCATTTATCTTTCATAAAACATTTTTTTACTTTTACTGCTGCTTCTGTCCTTCTTCACCACTGTCCTACTCCTGAAGATTCAAGTAGAACACAGGGCCAGGAAGAAGAGACAATTATAGAACAGTGTTGCTGCCCTAGACCCCGGAAATTTGCCAGTTTACACTTCAGACAAGCAGTACTGAAAATGCTAATTGTAAAATGTGTTGTTCCAGTATTATGTGGTCTGACATGACCAAGGATTTCAGTACATCAGTATAAATCACATGGAGCACAGTGATTTTTAGCAGATCTGCAGCCACCCAAATGTGATGTTATCCAGCCAGTAAATACTTTTCCTTATTATATTTTAAAAATGGAAAAAAAATAGTAATAAGCCATTTAAAGAACAATTTTAGCATTACTTACAACATATCTTTTTGCAACACACAATTTGAATGAATATTTTTATATAATTTTTTATTTAAGTTTTATTCTGTCTGAGAAAAACAAAACTGGGATGTCACATTGAAATAAACATCGTCAAAACTACAATTACAACCATTTCCCACATTGAACTACACTAAATCCATTTAAACAGTACCAATTATGCTAATATATCTATAACATATTATAATATATTATTACAAATAGATTGTGAAAAGTTTAACCAGACACAAACCACAAGGCCAAGAATAAAACATGCTATTTATTTTAGATGTTTATGTACATTTAAGACAATCAGAAGTCCCCAAAATGTACCCCAAATGAGTCCAGATGTGTAAACTATGTCTCTGTATTTTTTATCATTCAAATCGCTTCTTAAACACATCTACATTTAACATGCACATGTAAACTGCTGTGGGTTGAATTGTTGAATATTTGGGGAATATTTTGGGTGGTTTCACAAAAACAACAAATTCAAAAGTCTGGTTTTGTAGTTTTGGAGGTTTTCATACATGCATGGACTGGGGGAGAACAGTATGGTTTGGGTATTTTTTCCTGCTTTTACATGATATGGGTCCTTTAAGAATTAATAGAGAGAGACTGGAACATAGACAAGGCTGATCACAATGGTGAAGAGAATGTCGAAGCCATGGCTGACTGCACATCGTCCCATGCAATCTAATACTGCCCACCTGATCATGTGGGACATTGCTACAGCAACAGAGAACCTGACCATGCCTATCCCAAGAGGAGGGGGAATGTTTCCTCCCTTTCTTTGTGAGAAGAGGTATTTACTATAGGCATGGAGGAAAAGTGAGTGAGTGATGGTGTCTTCTCACAATCAAGTAGGGCTAGTCTGGTGTAAATTTCCTATTTCAATTACAACTCTTTGGAAAACAGACAAATTTTAAAGTTAAGTTTCAAAAACATAATACAACAGTACAATTAATAAGAAAAAACATAAACCCAGAAAAAAATATGAAGAAAAATGTGAAGAATATGATTACACTACACTTACATGTATACAATCGCAAAATGCTTTTCAGAACCATCTCAAGAGTTTGAACTCCACCAGTCCACAGTGGGATTTTGTATAAATGGAGGAAATTCAAGACTGTAACCACCTTCCTCACAAGAAAAAGGCGTTGCTCTCCAAAAAGAAAATTCCTACCCATCTACAGTTTGCTAAAGGTCATGTGACCAAACCAGAAGGATATATATTTTGTGGATGGATAAGGATAAAAAACTTTTTAGCTGAAATGAAAGCACAACACATGATTTTTTTTGTGAATCATGGTGATGATAGCATCGTGGGTTCGGCCTGTTCGGCTCCATTGGATCAGGATAACCTGCCATTGATAAAACAGGGAATTCTGAATTATACCTGTACATTATAAAGGAAAGTAGTCATGCAGAAAACAATAACTCTGAGCACACAAGATGTTCTACCAAAGAAAAATAAGGTTCATAATTTGGAATGATTTTGACCTTAACCCAGTACAAATGTTGTGGTCTTGAATAAGCAAGAATTGAAGACAATGAAGTGGAGACAATGTGAGAAAACCCACAAAAATCAATTGAAATGGTGATTTAAAATTTTACTTGGGGCACTTTACAGATGTAATATTGTATCATTGTTCTCTGTTCATAAATTTTATTACTGGGATCTCTTGAGGGCAGAACCTAGTGATTAGGACATTGCCCCTGTGATCAGAAGGTCATAGGTTCAAATCCATGACCAGTAAAGGTTCCACTGAGGTCCTCTTGAGCAAGGTAACGTCCCTTTGAATTTAACTTTACCCAGATCATTGAAACAGACTAAATGTAGTAGCTGTGACTTACAGTATACAATATCCCAGACTGAAATAACACAAACACATAACAACTCCTGGAGAAATAAACCCAGCTTTCTCCTGGGTCACCATGAACATTGAAAAGAAAAGAAAACAAAACCAAGATTATCACAAATATAACAGCTACTTTCTGCCACACAAGTGCTGCTGGCATTTTCCATTTCACTGTTACAAATGATTATTGTTACAGCAAAGACAAAAGGCCACCCATTGTTATTTCAAAGTCAGTGTTCATGTCTTATTCCACTTGCTTCTTTTTGTTAGTATTCGATAATATTCTAAACAAACTGAGGCCTTCGGCATGATGTAAAGATATCTGTTGAGTACACATTTGTCAAAAGTGCCTAAAAGGGTTTATGTACAAAAGAATTCAAACTTTTTTTGTAATAATTAATTATTACAAATGTACAGAGATATGTTGCCATTGTTTTTGTTACCATTGTTTCTTTCTCTCTCTCTTTTCTCTTTTGTTGGTTGTATGTTTGTGTTATGTGTTTGTCTCTGTGATGTGTTTGTCTCTGTCTGTCCACTCTGTTGCAGGAGATTTACTAATAAAGTCTATTTGACAAAAGGGAAAACAACTAAAACTCTTACTTGTTTAGAAATAATATCTTAGATTCCCCCGTCTTGTAGAGCAAAACTGCACTGACACTCCATGCACCAGAATTACCATGCTGCTTGCTAAAAAAAAAAAAAAAACAACAACAAAAAAAACACTTTTTTTGTAAATGAGATGAAAACACCTATAATATCTTTCAAAGAACCAATTTCCTGAGTGTATAAACGGAAGTGCTATTATTTACCTAACAGCATAAATAACTGACACTTATCAAGACCAATCTACTAGAAAAATGACTAAAAACTGCTAATATAATATATAATGCAGTAATATATTATGCAATATGCAAAAAAACAACTATATTTAACCAAAGATGAATTGAAATGAAATGAAATGAATCTGGGGGCAGTGTTATACAACAAATTAACAAATGCTATTTATGCAGCAGAAAATATTAGAAATCATTTGTAACAGATGTAAAAACCCACGTTTACATTCACTAGCAAACAAACTTGTGTGACTATCAAATCTTGTTGTGTTAATGGAATACAACAGCAAACATCTAACTCCTCAATTCAAAACCTAATGCATATGATTGTTTATTCCAGCATCATTTGCCAACACGGGGATTAAACTATCAGAGAGAAACAGGGATATGATCTGGCAATTTCACAGATTCAACTCTTCCAAGTCCATTCTTCTCATCAGCCCTCAGCTTGAAATGCATGATTAAGTTCAGAGAATGTACTGCCCCCAATTCATGAATACAGGAACGTCAGCCAACGACTGATATGCTTATGAACAGCGTGCTCACCAAGAATGCACAAATACTCTGTCTCATAAGTTACAACAAAATATTTAACATTTATTTAAATATTATTCTTTTATTTCAATTAATAGTGAATAGTGAAATGGTCAATCTTTTTACTCATTTTAAATCAAATAACCCAGTTTTATGAAAAAGCCAAACATGGACTAATCCCTTTTTTAAATTAAAAGGATAAACTAGGAAATAACTAACGACAAAATGATATTGCAGCGCGTGTTCATCAGGTTATGTGTCTCACAGAGTTGAAAATACACATTTTCTTCCAAAGTGCCAACAAACCACAGCTGATTCACCAAGAATGTCAATTATAATTGATACAGATTTATAGGGTTGAGTAAATTAAGGGAGTAACTGACATTCTTAAATTCAAAATAAACCATGAATTAGCCGTGATATCAAACATACTCACACACACAAACCAGGAAGAACCGTAAAAACATCAAGGCACCAGCTATGCATGAAGACGTACCCTTCAGAGATCACCATGCTTCACCTCCCTCTTGGATTTACACCACTGAAGTTCTGTAGCTTGTAATGTTGCACCTGCTCGGCTGCACCCTTGGTTCTCAACAAGTCCACCACCACAACAACAAGAGCGTCTCACTGAAATTAGAAACGGTCGGGCTCCAGCCTGTGCTGCTTCTATCTTTAACTTCAAATGAATGAGGCTGACATTCTTGCCTGACTCGAGCAGCTCCCTTAGCTTCAGACACAGTTGCTGTGCCTCATGGCGCCTCCCTTTATACTAGACTAATGTATAGATAATAAAGAGGAGGTTACACTGCAATAGCTGGACAAGGAGCATAATTTATAGCCTATAAAGTTACATTCCTAAAGCACAGTAACATTACTCTCTCGCTCTCTCTCTCTCTCTCTCTCTCTCTGATATATATATATATATGTGTGTGTGTGTGTGTGTGTGTGTGTGTGTGTATATAAATATATATATATATATAGATGCTGTTTTTTAATGTTGAATCATCTGCTCTTTTCACAATGACAGGATTTCAGTGACTGTAAAAGTACGAAAAAGATGCAGAGAAAGAAAAAATCAATCCATTGAACAGTAATGCTGACAAGCTTGTCATATTTTCAATTCAAAGAGACACTGCTTAGAAAGACAGCTCGTGACTGACTCATAGTTAAACTCAGCACTGTGAGCAATCATGAGCTCTGGTGTAAAATAATAGACACTGACTGGAAATCTAGTGTTGTGTTGTGGATCTTTACCATTCTTGACCTGCAAATGGGCAAGTTTATGGCCCTGACACTTGACTTGGTGTCAAAAGACTTTAGGACAAGTATTGTAGATTTGAAAATGGGAATAGTTAGTGTATTGAAATGATCATTTTGTCTCAGTTTATACATTTACAGATTTTAACAGCTCTATTCACTCTAATAGCTCTATTAACAACTTAACAGTAGCTCTGTCGTTGTAGTTTTATACTTTAATTTGACCCCCAGGGAAAACGAATAATGTTGGTTGTTGTTGAATGAGCTAAATTGATCCAAGGAATGGAGATAAAAATGTTATCCTCCATTTAAACTTGCTGTGTGGACTTGCATCATCCTCGAGGGTGGTATTGGTGACTCATTTGCCATTCTTGCTGTGCTCTGGCTACTGCAGCGTCTTTGGGGACTGACGCTGTTGACAGATGGAGGGCCACAGCTGCCATTCACTGTTGCCCTGAGAGACACACACACACACACACGTTCACAAAACGGCCAGAGGGGCCTCAACTCTGAACCCTTATGTCCTGGACACAAACATGTCATATCTGATATGCCCACAGTGCTGTAAATACACTGATTAGTGCACTGCTTCTTCCTGGACATCAGAAATGCTTCTCCTAGAAGGATAAATATAGTTTCTGCAGTGTGGGGGTAGAAAGTGTCTCTTAAAGGAACAGTTTGGCTAAAAAATCCACTCCACAAACTCCATCAAGTCATATACAAAACATACTTATGTGGTTTCTGATACTGTATGACTTATTGCTATTGCTACATGACACTTGCATAATGTTGTTTGGAGCCCATAAGCTTTCATTACTTCGTCGCAACATTAACCTCATAGCTCCAAGGCAAAACTAATGAAGCAATCTCTGGACACCAAGGATGTCTTGGGTGATTGACGACATCTGTGATAAACTGTGCAAATTAGATTTTCCTCCAACTGCTTCCTTAAAGGCGCTGGTGGTTTTTGTTCATGGCTATTTAAAGAGACACCATAGACCACTTCTCAAAGAAAATTAAAACAAATAAATAGGGTCAATGTGGTAAATAAATAAGGATAATTAAAGCATAAATTAACATGGTATATTCATGGGAAAAAATTAGGACACTCTATTAAATGTTCACTTCTTTATTAAGAAATGTTCAAATATTGATGCCCAAATTGCTTTTATTTATCTCTGGAACAGAAAGTGACATCCTAACCCCTGATAGCTAGTGTTACCCACATTGACTGAAATAACTGCAGTGAGATGCTTCTTGTAGCATCTACCAGTCTGTGACATCAGTCTGAGGAAAGTTTGCACCACTCATCAATGCAGAATTATTTAAGCTGTGAGATGTTTGAGGGATTTATTGCATGTACAGCAAATTTCAAGTCACCTCACAGCATCTCAATGGGATTAAGATCAGGTCTTTAACTCCAGGACTCTCCTTTTCTTAGTTGTCAGTCATTGGTGGATTTACTGGTATGTTTTTGGTCACTGTCGTGTTGCAGAGTCAGGTTCTGCTTTAGCTTTAATGTTCTTACTGATGGTTTGACGCGTTCCTCAAGCTCCTTCTGATACACTGTAGAATTCATGGTGGATTCTGTGATGGTGAGCGTCCAGCTGCAGCAAAGCATCCCCAAACCATGACACTTCCACCTTCATGCTTCCTCCTTCACGTCTTCCATGCAAATCAAAGTTGTGCAGTCTCTTTTCTTCAGCATTAATATCTGTATTCATTGAATCTCCAAGTACTATTAAAATTGATTTTAAATATCCATATGTCCAAAAATGTTTTTAAAACACACAGGCTTTCATAGGGTGTTTGCATTTTTTCACATAACTATAAATGTGATAAATAAATGGAGACAATTAAAAGATAAATAAATGGGATGAATGTGGTAGATGAATGGGGAAATCTAAAACGGTGTATTGTTAATTGTAAATTGGGTAAAAACACTGGGTGGACTAGTAAAACAGTTCTGCGGCATGGTATGAAATGTGCACAAAAAAAAAACATTGGGAATGCAAAGCTAAATGTGCTATGGAAGCACTAACATTAGCTTATAGCATGCTCCAGGAAAACCCAAGACTGGCTTTTATCAACAGGTCTTGAAGAGGCAGGCAGAGGCTGCTGCTCGTTATCTTCAACAAAATCGGATTTCAGCCCTGCAAACAAACAGCCCCTTAATGCGGATAAGCACTGGTCAGAGCCTTGAGAATAAAAGCAGCACCCCAATCCTCTAATTAATGTTGGTATCATTCGATCTGATGATTATGTGGACAGCCATCATGTTAAGCCTCCAGGCAGGTCTTCAGGCGACTGCTTCGTTTCCATACAGCACTTCATCTGATTGAGGTGCGCTTCCAGAAACGAAGGATGTTGTGTCACTTATCAGTTCCGGCTGGAGAATTCATCTCTGCTTTGATGAGCATCTGCAGAATGTCTGGTGTTATCCAGAGCTCACAGCTGGATAACACTCTCCAGAAACAGGGAACTGGAAAGATACACATGCTGAATCCCAAAATGACTGTCAGCTTGACTTTACAGATTTTTGCTATGTCTTGTATGTTGTAGGTCATTGGGTTCAGGCTGAGTTTTGTGTGTAAAATAGTTAAAAGCTTGGGCACATCCAAACCCCAATATACATCCATTCACTCAATCTTCTTTAGTACTTCATTCAGATTCAGGCTCTTTTCACTTTTTTATATTCTGCATAAAAATGAAGCATCAAATACACTTACGTACCTTGTTATGCCTAAACAAGTGTTTCATTTCTTTTTGTATCTGGCTTGGGTAGTGCAAGTATGTCACTGATGTAGTAATAGGGACCAATCTCAAATAGAACAAACACAAATAAGGCACTTTACATTTATGCCACATGGTTCCTGTTCTAAAATCTGATTAGCCTAGACCTGATCAGCAAGCGTCCATTCATACACAGTAGAGTTCTGTATTAAAGCCTAAATTTAAGTCATTAAAATGCCACTGCCTGTCAGTAGTAGTGTACTGTGATGATCAGTAATAAACATATGTATGTTGAACATTGTATTTTAGTCTGTAACGCAAGGCCTCAAGACACTTTCATATTGCACTCAGATTAACACTACGACCATAACGGCCCATTCCTTTCATGGCAAATCTTCTCACAATGTCTGTCAAATAATCTGTAACACCAGTGTAGGCTGCATCCTCCATGTTCACACTCCTCCTCACATTGCCAGACTGGATGTCTGGGTGCTGGTTGGACACCACAGGCCTGTCAGTGACTACCATTAACTGCTCCTTTGTTATATTAAGAATAAGAAACGCATAATTTAATAATCGGCATAAGAATTTCAGTATTGTCCACTACCCGGATGACAATTTCATTGTGAATGTCCAGTCCTTGAGGCCCTACTATAGTGTCTCCCTGAAGTCAGGTACTGATTCTTCTTTTCTGGGTCTCAAATGCCACCCCAGGTCATTCCAAATGCAACTTTGGATCTCCATCACTGCAGAGTACACAGTTCTGCTGCTCAACAGTTGCTGTTGTGTAGCTGATGCCCTGCATTGGAAATGATGACTGCTCAATTGACTGCTCTTTTGTATAGAGATAAAATAAGAAATCTGAAGATATTTTTCATTTCTGCCAACACTCTGCACATAAGATCTGTGCATGTGGTGTGTGAAAGCTCTGAAACAGCTGCCAACTGAGCCCAGTTCGATCGGCCCACTTCCTGCATGTGTCTGCATTTCCTGAAGCTGTAAGGAAAGCAGAAGCATTTGATTTCCCAATGGGCCTCCTGTGTTGTATGTGTTAGTAAAAAATGATACAACATTGTTCCAAATTTGCTACCTTACAGGAAGTGTAATTGCACACAACAATTGTATTACATAAAATTGTGTTGACTGTATATTGCATGTTTAAAATGTTAACTGTGTAAAGCCTGTTATCTATTTCATGTGTATTGCACAGGCTGTATTGTCTTATTGTATTGTCAGTAATTTGACTATGTAATTCAGACCTGTGGTGCCTTTACCTACCACAACGCGGGTGCAGCAGCCGTCGACTGAAGGAGCTGCTCAGTGTTGTCAGGGTGCTCTGCATGTGATGGGAGATGTTTTAGGTAGAGTAGAGAGTCTTGCCATCATTCTCTAGTCAATGAGGTATCTCAGAAAAGAACTGGCCTTCCTGATCAGCCTGTTTAACAGTACTGTTGCTAATGCACCATAGAAAATAGCTGATGCCACTACAAAGTCATAAAATGTCTTCAGGAGAGCTCCTTATATTCCAAAATAATGGAGTCTTTGCAGCAGATGCCTCCTGCTCAGTCCTTTTTAATGAAGGGCATCAGTATTATGAGTCCCGTTCAGTTTAATGTTTGGGTCAAGTACTTGTACTAGTCCTTTGCCTGGATGTTCACCAATGATGAAGTGGAGCAATTGTTCCTGCGGAGATCCACCTCCAGCTCCTTGGCAAGTTTGTACATTTGAATCAGTTTACATTTACATTTTGGTCATTACATAAAAGTAGCAGCACTGTGGCTCGGTTTTGGCCCAGTCCTCTTGGCAAACACAAGTTTTGGCTTTACATTTGGGGCTATCATTTCTTGCTGATAATATTAAATTCCTTTCTAATATATCTAATCACATTACTTCTTTCATGTTTCCTTCAGTGAGATGGATGTGCAATGTCCCAGTACCATTTGCCAAGAAGTAGCATAATATCATAATATTTTCACCTCTTTACTACCATATTTGAAACATTTTTCTCCGAACATAATGAGCTGCCAAAGTTTGCTAAGTCAAATGGACAATAACACACTATGTTTTATTGCCATCTAGTTCAATCCAATCAACAAGTGCTTTGAGATGTTTTAACCGTTGGGCATGTCTCTGAATTCCACTGATGATTCTGTGTTTTCCTCACTTCTGAGATGATGGATTCTTCATGCTTCCTCACGCCTTGGTTCTTTCCTGGCATTTTCTGTGCCCAGTCAGAGCTCTTTTCTCTCTAAAAAAGACCCTGTGTTGGGGCCAGCAGGGGGCCAGGATGCTGCAGACGTGTGGCTGCTCCCCTGCTTTTGTTCCCCACCGCTGACTGATGCTGGCGGCCTTTTGCGCCCTCGGAACAAACAGCATGAGGCAAGCTGGACCTCCGCAGCGCGGAAGCTCAACTTGGCAAAGAGAGCAGCAAGAGGGAGAGCCGCCGCGACATTTACAGAGAACAACGGTTCACAGCAGGGGAACAATCCGCCCTTTAATCCTGATCCAGAATCAGCTTTCTGTGACTGCCGTTTTAATTAGCTTTAAGAATGTGAGTGCACACCTGACCTTAGATCAGTGAAACCATTGGATCTATACATCCAGCCATCATCTTGGCAATCTGTCAGACAGGTTTCCTCCTACTGCGATCACTGCAGGAGCAGAAGGGGAATGAGGACAAGTAGAATTTGCCTATTGGACTTGAGTCAGTAATGTAAGACTGGTCTCAGCCCAGCAATAATATACAAGACCAGACTCTCCAAAATCAAAATATTAGGTCAGCTTCAGCTTCAATGTCCTTGTAGGAAAGTCTGTCCACTCTGTAGACAATCTTGGCAATGTCTCTAGGCAAATACTATTTCCAGTCATACAAGGCCAAGCCTCACTCTTCGACACAGATAGATCCCTATAAACCTGAACTAGCCACAGTAGCATTTCACAAACAGGTCAAATTTATCTTCCTTTATAATGTCTCTAAATCTAGAAGACCAATCGTAATTCTCTGCTGCAGAATAGAATGAGACAGTGTGTGAGAAAAGAGTATTTTTTTTGGTTAAAGAGGGTAGAGGGTAATTTGGCTGTTATGACATAACGGTTTAACTTTATGAGTTTGATCCTGAAATAGAGTGGAACTATATATTTTTTAAAAAGTCATTTTGCTGAATTTCTGCTGAAGGCTGTGGTATAGTATGAAATTCTCATTTCATGTTTTGTATAGAAAAGCACATTCCACTTTTTTCTGCGCTAACCGATTGGGAGTTTTTATACAAATAAATATATATATAATTTATGCAAATATATATTTTTACCAAATATTTCCAGAATTCCTCAGATCCACTTCTGTGAAGCATTACAATTAATAATTTATTTAAAGTCTCATTCAAAAGTGTAATGAGTAGAGTCTGTCTGAAGGTCTCTCTTGTATCAAATTCTATGTCTTTTATTCCTGCAGTCTGAAATTGAGGTCTGTTTGGCTGAGGCAGGCTCAAAACTATTTGTTGCACTAAGAGCCAAATCCAACCACAATATCAGTATATAAATCTGTCAAGATTAAAATGATTCGAATTAATCACAGACTTTACGATTAATTAATCGGAATGATTATTGATTGAATCAATATTTGCCCTGAGAAGATTTTATCGTCTTAGATATTACAAAAATTCCTTACTGAACAGAATGATATCATCACTTCCAAACAGAGGTTATTAAAATGTAAACATTGCCATCTGCTTCCATCCTGTTTACATAACTGCTGTGGACACTTCTCCTCAATTTGTGCTACACTTTGCACAGAAATGTATGTGGTCAATAGTCATCAAAGAATGGTATTAAACTGTGTAATCTTCATTTGTTTTGTGAGATACCTGTAGTTGTCAGATATTTTCCAGAGCAGAATTGTTCCTTAGTCAAGATAACAGTGGGAATGTAGCAGCATTAAATGAACCTTTAGAGCATTTCCTTTATATACTGGAAAAGAATGATTGATTTTACTGAAGTCTTGTGGAAAATGTGAAAAAATGCATTTCTTTTCTGTTAGTCATTCTTCTGTTAGCTTGCTATAGCTGGTAATGGTTCATATAAACATTTAAATCTGTAAAATGATTACCAGCTGTTACTGAAAGATTGTATGTTCATAATAAGCCTTGTTCTTACGCAGACTGCTCAATACATTAATATACCTTCAAGAGAATATTTACATATGTGTGTGTTTGTGTGTGTGTGTGTGTGCATGCGTGTGTGCGTGTGTGTGTGTGCGTGTGTGTGTGTGCGTGTGTGTGTGTGTGTGTAAGAGTGATACAAATGACCTGAGGGGTTTACACGACCTTGACCAATGTCCATGTTTGTGCCCTTCACTTTCAGAGAAAGCATCACAGCTACCCCCTGCCTCTTCATTATACTCTACTCTTTAAGTCCCCACTCAACATTTTAAGGGATCATTCATGTCCCCAGGCCCCATTCCCTACACCCAGTGTGCTGTGATCACCCAGCTACAGGGATCCTCGGCTTACGTCGTTCACCTTGCGAAAATTCATGGTTACTTCGCTGGCTTTTTTATGCGCATGTTTACTGTCATATATGTCATAAAATGCAGTTGAACTAAATGCTTTAAGGTAATAAGCAAACACAACAAGATGAGCGCATGCAGTGTGTGCTTGCAGGAACAAGGAGAAAGAGCAGGGTTTGCGCTGGTTTTCGCTGTTTTTGCTGATATATTTATGTTTTATTCACTGTTAGTGTTGAATAAGTTCATGTGTGTTGGTGGGTGAGATGGGGGGTTAATAGTGCACTGTGCTAAAGCACCGTCAGTGTGATCTTGCCACAAGTCACTTCCCCAAAGCATTTACTGCTGTGGTGTATGTTCCTAAAGGCTTTACTGTAATATGAGACGTTCATGTTGCAGCTGTTAATAAAGCACAGTGCTGTTCAATAAAGTCTCTGCATCATTACAGTTCTCGCTTACATCAACATTTGAGTTACGTCATATCTGATGTAACCTGAGGATCCCTGTATTTAGTTTACCTTCCTCTTTTACTCGTACTGTTGGATCAATGATGAAAGATCACTTGCTGTACCAACTTTGCAAGAAAGATCAGACTCCTTAGGTTATAGATAAGAGATCAGTTATATACAGTCTTGTGTGAAACAAGATAATCTATGATATAAATTAAGGGCAACCCCAATGAAATCTGGTACTTTATCGTGTGCTGTTTACAAGGAGAGGGAAGATTTGTGTTCTTTCAAGAGCATTTCTTTAGATTTAGTTAGCACCATGATTTTTGATGTTGTTGGTAAAGATGGGAAAAATAGTCTCTAGGGTTGAGTAGCTTCAATGTACACTGAGAAAATAAATTATGATATTTAACTAATAAATAACTAAAGTTAAATTGAACTGAAAGTAAGTAAAACAAAATTTACTCTACAAAACAAAAACACTTTTTAATCAACACAGAATCTCTCCATATTCTCCAGACATCTTTTTTTTTAGATTGGCCTCTTTAGCTCATTCCTCAGGTTTGCAGGTCAGGGGACTGGGATGGCCATGAGAAAAGACATCCCCGTGGTCACTGAAACATTTTTTCTTTTGGAATTGGGGTATGTAACTTTTTTAAAGCCATTGGGTGATTTGTGAAAGTCAAAACGTTTGTCCCAATTTATTTGTGTCTTCACTGAAGTCCTTATATTCATAAATGGCCTCTGTGTCACCTCATATTTATGTTGCTTATGTTATTTATGTATGTTATCTGTTACTTCTACTACGCAATGGCTGATATGGAAGACTTGTGTGCTAGCCTGACTAATGTTTCAGACCTTTTCTCTGCATTGTTGACTTGGCCTTGATCACAGTGGCCAATGTTATTTTTGCTCTATAAATTGTGCAGGAAATATAAGTATTAGAGAGCGATTTAGAGAGCTTTTGTGTTATCTGGAAAAAAGTTACCTTAGGCAGCACCCAAAACTACATTCTCTGGAAAAAAAATGCAGTTCCAAGTAGATTCCTTTGCTCTTATATTTTCACATTCCACTGAATAGCACCAGCTCAACTCTTGCTCAACTTGCTTTTTTGGCACCTGGTACCTGGTACTCACTTAGTGGAGCTGGTGATACTGTAAGAGACTGACATTATCATCCTCATGACAAGCATAGACGTAATCAAAAATACTGAAGAAATTGTGATATTTAGCTGAATAAAGATCATTACAATGTGTGATCAATACAGTATCTTGGATTTTTTTAAATTGCTTGTTTATGCAGGGTGTCCGGGCAGATGTTCATGTTATGGTTTGGAACTTACATAGCTACCTTAGAACAATGATAGTATAGTACAACATTTTTGTACTTGACACACTTGACAGTCATAAATGTGAGTCCAGGCTTCTTATAGTCTTTTTTCCATTTAAAAGCTATGAGAAGGAACAAATAAACCAATTTTCTTTGGGCAAGTGAATTTAAAGTAAAAATGGACCTCCAAGAACATGTTGTACCTTTATGGATACATTTACATTGTTTGGACAACATTTATCTGGATGGTAGGAAAAGTACAACACTACAAGTACAAGAATCCTACTAACCGCCATTTGCGTTAAAGGTTATCAGTTTGTGAACACTCTAATAGATAATCATTCTGTTGTCATGGAGATGACGTCAAGTCTTGGCTACCCTCTTAGTTTAACTCGATCCGTTAAAACACTACATTAGACATAAAAACACGGGGAGGGAAGCAGCATTCAGGGGTTTTATACTTGGCAACCAAAATGTGTAACGTTTAAGCTACTGCATGGCCATGGTTTAGCGACCACTAATGTCAACTTCCAGAGCCGGTGGTCGATGGCTTGATTGCATTGCTCAGCTCTCGTAACTATGGAGCTGGTTTACACAGAGACAAAAGCTTTAAGAGCCACACAAACAGAAGAGTATTTGCTTGTGTTTTTATGGCCTGGCCCTCCCCAGTCTATCTGCTGCTTCTCATAAACATATTATGTGCAAATACTTAGGACAGAGCAGAGTTGTGTGTTTTTTACTAATAGAAATATATTGCACATAAACCAGAAGCCCTTTCATTTTTTTTTTTAAAACATGGTCACGTTTGTGACCATTGGATTGCCTCCTTTAGTTTGTGCAAGATAACTTGCAGACTTCCAAGCACTGGTCAGTTCAGAAAATGGGGTGTATATGTTACAATGCCATGTGTTGTACTGTGCTGGGCAATTTTTCCCCTTCATTTTGAAATGGCAGCACTTAGTACAGTTTTAATGAAATATTCATGCCCTTACTATTCATTACCATCTTCAGTTTCACATCCTCTTAAAAGCTTTCACACTCTGAATTTCATTAATCTGCACATCTCTTGTGCTGCTGGCTGTAATGACCACTGTATCTTTCACATTCAGAGCTGTGGCTCATGTGCATTTAGGTTTTTAATTCTCATTCCCCTTTAAGTGTTAAAAATAGCAGCTATCTAACTTCATTTTTCCTCGTTCTGCCCTCCATGTACATTGGGATGAGTCTTTTTTTTACCTCTCCCAAACATCCAGGAGATTTATGAAATATTCTCACTCTCCTGTAATAGAACATTTTTCCTAAAGCTACAATAGAACCATTCGGCTTGTCTCCAGTATTTCCTTTGTAATAGTCAGAAGAATGATTGTGTGTTAGAGAAGTGTGAGAGGGACAAAGAAAGGGTTTCTTTCTTCATGAGCGGGACCATCTGGTGTGTCTTCTGCTGTGTGTGTGTGTGGGTATGAGTTTGGGTGAGTGTGTCCGGTTTTAAAGACAAGGACCAGTTGAACTCAATGAAGTGCTTTCAAATTATTGAGGAAGAGAGAGAGAGAGAGAGAGAGAGAGAGAGAGAGAGAGAGAGAGAGAGAGAGAGAGATTTTTTTGGAGATACATCGGTGCTTTGTTTTGGTCTTGGCAAAAGAACTTCAACATACAGTATCTTTTACGTTTAAAAACTGAGGAGACAATGAGTCCTGCGCCTGTTTAAAGTCTGCTGACACTCTTCAGTGCATCGTATATATAAAACATTCTTTCATTGCTCCCTGATTACACCACTGCTGGCTATTCATTAAAAGCCGTCCTTAGTGTGAAACTGTGTGTTAGACAATAGTGTGGCCTTCAACTCCTGAGCTACACAATAACGCTCAGAAAGAAGAACCTTCCCCTATATAAATATACTTTCTCTGATATATTTGGACAAGCTAACATTTCACCATGTCAATACAGTGCCTACATATATACATTTTTAAACATTTTTATAATGTAATAAATACAATCAGGTGTTCCTAGGTGCCACTGATAGAAACCTCCTGCAGGTGGAACCTGTCTTATTTAAACCTGACATCTAGAGTCTGCTATCCTCATTGCTATTGAAAAAAGCCAAAATTGAAACAACTTTCCAAGGCCTTTAGGTAAATAAAAGGTTATGAGAGTGTTTGAGTGTGACAAGGGATTTACAAAGATCTCCAAATTAATTTATATTTATAAATTAATAAATAATTTTGCTGTACAAAAATCATCTAAGTGATATAGATTTTAAATTACTGCCAATCCTCAAGGACAGGCTGCCAATTTCAACTTGAGACAAGATCTTGTAATGTGAAAAAAAGTCTCCAAGGACCTCAGAATTTTGCCATAGAATTGGTAGGTGTATAAAATCATATGAAAGTCCAACCAATCAAAAAGTCTTGTTTTGAAATACTTTGTATTTTGGTCAATACTAAATGGCAAAACTGTCCAACCTTGAGATAATGATGGCTAGCTACAGCAGGTAAAATAAGTATTCGTTTATAAGTATACTATACTCATCCTTCCTCCACACGTCAATATGCAGTGGCTTTTTTTTATCTCCAAACATGGTGTGTATTATGTCATCCAAACAGTTCAATTTTGGTCTCACCAGACCAGACTATATTCTTCCAGTTTTTCACAGGCTTGTATAAATGTTGGTCAGGAAACTTAATGAGTGTGAATACAGGCCAAGGTGGTTGAGTGCATTAATTATTGTTTTCTTTTAATCAATTGTACCTGCTAATTCCAGGTCTTTCTGAAGCTCCTTGGCTATTGGACAACTCTTCTGATAATTCTCTTCACTCCTCTGTCTGAAATCTTGTGAGGAACACCTGGTTGTTGCTGTTCATTGTGAAATAAGGTTCTTTGCACTTCCGGATTATGACCTCAACATTGCTCACTGGAGCCTTCAGTAGTTTAGAAACTCTACTGTAACCAATGCCATCATTTTGTTTTGAGACACCTTTTTCTAGGCCATCAGTTGCAGTGGTGACTGCTAGTTCTTCAAGAAAGCTCATTTTAGACCTGCATCATAAAATTTGTTTTGTTATTTGTACCTGAATTCTGTGGTTTTATCAAGAGGCATGGTCAATACTACATTTATTCCAGTCAGCCAATTTACATTGTCATACCAGGAGAGGTGAAAAGACTTTCCCTGATTTATGCACCTTGGGTCTTGGGTGTTAGTCGGTCCTGCTGTTTGAGTCTCTCCTAATATTATTAGAATATTAGAACATTAAATGGCTTTTCCAAATACAAGTGAACAGTATTTGCACTATCTGCCATTAACTCCAGCATGCTAGCTGGCTAGTTTCCTTCTTTGAACTACTTTGAAGATCTTAATGAAAAAACTAACTTTACAAAGCTAAAACAAGCCAATTCAATATTTTTAATTTAAAGTATGATGTATACAAACAGAAATGGTTTATATTACCAGCCAATAACACATGACATGCAACAGTTAGTCTAACAGTTTACAAATCCACATGGAACTGAGCTCTAAATCGATGCAACGCCGGTGTAGATTAAAAAAGGGGTTTCGCCCTTTAGACAGTTTGTCCAACAAGTATTCATCAGTATTCATCACCTACACAGAAAATCTATGATAAAAAGCTGAATATGAATGAGCACACCATGAAGTTGAACATGTTACTAAAAGTAATTTCCAGACACATTCAAGGAAGCAGATCTTCCCTTATAGTCTTAGAGAAGTCGCCACTGATCAGTTGGGACTGAACCAGCGGAAATTAATTTACACTAAGTGGCAGGATTGCTTTCTAATTACTGATAGATTTCAGCTGGTGCCATGACTTGCCATGTCTTGTTGCACCTTCTTTCTTCATGTGTTCAATACCTTTTCCCTGTGTCATTCCATTTTTTACACTTAACTTAATGTATGGACATCTATGGTTCGATTTCTTTGCATGTGTGGATTTGATGGGTTGTCATGTCATTTTATTGAATTTCATGTCAATAGCACCTTTGGAAATATATTTATTAGAAGATTGGTGACATGTTCAATACTCATTTTACCCGCTGTACTAAAGCGTTGTCGTCTAATGGCCATAATGCACAAGCATAGACATTCAAATGGTCTGGAGCTGTTCCTTTAGAAGGTTGTTTGTTCATATTTGACAGTGTAAATGTCCGTGAATGTTCTGATGCAAATCAAAAGTAACAACTAATGAGCCCATTTCAGTTTCAGTAATTGTAATTGTGTTAGTTAATGTGAAAAAGTAATTAGTTACACGACTGGTTACAGGGGAATCACAGTAACATTGTTTTCCAAAACTGAAATAAAAATCTGTCATGGACATTCTGCTCACTCTGCTCTCTCTCTGTCTGGACAAACTTTAAACAGATGAGCTATGCAGCAACCAATCAGACCGCAGAAATGTGATGCAGTAGATAAATGCTTTGCCTGTAGTCACAAACTAAGATTTGAATGCAGTCTGAGCAGGAAAGAATTACGTATTCAACATGTGGGACGTTATTAGGGAAAATAGTATTTGGCTGCTTCAGGGCACAGAAAAATTAACCCATGTTTAGCAAGAAGGAAATAAAACAGTCTCAGGAGAGATTTTCACATCTAATAGCTAAAAGCCTATAGTTTTTAGTAACATATCTTAAACCACGTATTTTATTAATCATCCAATTTTGGGATAAGTATATGTGTATACTGTACTTTTAGCCAAACTATTGCTTAAACATCAATTTAATATATTCCAGACATTTTGTGTGTGTGTGTGTGTGTGTGTGTGTGTGTGTGTGTGTGTGTGTGTGTGTGTGTGTGTGTGTGTGTGTGT
>JBBIGC010141749.1:0-20438 GCA_037576955.1 Lepidarchus adonis | reverse complement strand
GTGTGTGTGTGTGTGTGTGTGTGTGTGTGTGTGTGTGTGTGTGTGTGTGTGTGTGTGTGTGTGTGTGTGTCTGACAAATGAAGCAATATCACACTCATTCCCTAACAGTCCCTAGCAGGCTTGGATAAAGAGCAAGCAAACACTTTAAAAGTGAAGAGGAATTGTTCACAGTGGTGGTGATAGGAACCAGACATCTAAAGAATTTATATAGCAACTTCCCTACACAACAAAGAGCCCAGGACATGACGTGTGCAAGTCATGCAGCTGTTCCAATTAAATGTATCAGCGCATGTAAGCACTGTATTAGATCAAATCCCATGTAAACATCAGAATGTATTAGCTAAGATCCCATGTATACAAAAGACTATACTAGATTATATCCTATGAAAAACCAGTCCACCACCATGTAAACACTTACAACATTAGATCATATCACATGTAAACACCAGATTGTATTGGATCACATCCCAAGTAAATACCAGATCACATTGGATGACATCCCATTTAAACACTGTACCATGTTAGATCCCATGTAAACACCAGATTGTATTAGATCAAACTCCATGTAAACACAAAACCATATCATGTCACAGCCTATGTAAATACCAGTCCATATTAGATCACATCCCATCTAAACACCATATCATATTTCACCATTTCATAACCACCAAAGTGTATCAAATCAGTCTTTAGGTAAACACCAGACCATGCTAGATCACATCCAATGTAAACACAAGATCATGCTAAATCACATCTCCACAGCACCTGGGTAGAACGTTTTTAGGATCTTTAAAGAGACCCAGAACTTCCTCAGTTGTCTCAGATGATACAGCAAAGACATACAGGTATTTAAACCGGTTCACGTTCTTCACAGGAGTCCCGCTGATGTTCAGTGACTTGTAGTCACGCTGGTGTCTCCTACTGAAATCCACCACTAGTTCCTTGGTCTTGTTCATATTCAGCTGGAGACAGTTGTCCTGACACCATGATGCCAGGTTCTCTACCTCTGCCATGTTTGCCACCTCACAGCTGGAGACAGTTGTCCTGACACCTTGTTGCCAGGTTCTCTACCTCTGCCTTGTTTGCCACCTCATGGTTGTTTGAAATAAGGCCCAGCACCACTGTGTCGTCTGCAAACTTGACAATGGTGTTGGTGCTGTGGGTGGCCACACAGTCATGAGGATAGAGGGAGTAGAGCAGGGGACTAAGCACACACCCTTGTGGAGCTCCTGTGTTTGTGCTGATGCTGCTGTACATGCCATTGCCAATGCTCACCACCTGTGATCTGCTGGTGAGAAACAGTCTGCTGGGCACTATGGTGTTGAATGCTGAACTATGGTCCATGAACAGCAATCGTACATAGTAACCCTGTTTTTTGTCTGCATGGCTGAGGGTAGAGTGCAGGACGTAGGTGATCGTTCTGCTGGGGTTATAGGCAAACTTGCTGGGGATGGAGGAGGAGATAATGGATTTCAGCAGCCTCACAAGCACCTTCATGACTGCAGATGTTAGTGCAACAGCCCTGCAGTTGTTCAAGCACAAGGGTTTGTGGATCTTCCGTATGGGAATGATGGTGGACCTCTTAAAGCATGTGGGGACTGTGCCAGGAACTCATTAAAGTGGTCAACACACCTGACAGCTGGTCAGCGAAGCACCACAGCAGGTGTCTGGAGATGCCACCCGGTCCAGCCGCCATAAATGTCCTTGGCTGATGGCCTGCCTGCTCCCCTCATCACCTAGTGTTCTGCTAGTGAGTATGGACATCTGTTAGCTGATGTAACAGGATTGGTACATTTACATTTAATCATATGGCTGATGCTTTTGTCCAAAGCAACTTCCAGGTACAGGAATAATCAAGCATAAATTCAGACATGACAATACTGATGTGCGAGTTACAGGGAGTTCAATACAATTTTCTTAGATAACAGTGGAAGTGCTACGACAGTGAAGATGATAAGTGCTACAACATTACTATCTGGAAGAGAAACACATTTCTATTTCATTTGATTATTCTAAAACAGACGGCAGGTGTTACAGCATAGTTAATATGTCCTATTCATATATACAAGTGCTTTAGATGGTGAGGTATTCGCAGAATAGTAGAGTTTTTATAGTTTTGTTAGAGCTTTGGTAGTCAGTGTTGAGTTGTCCAGTGAGGTTATATTATCACTGATATGAAATAAAATGTAGTGTTGGGATGGTGGGAAGTATTGTATGAAAAGGGGCTATAAAGAGATTCAGTCTGGTCTCATTTTTGAAAGAAGCAGAATACACAGCAGCCAGTCACAACATAGTTCATTTGCATAGAATTAAACAAGCTATTTTTGTTACTGTGCTTACTGTAAGGAAAAAACAAAAGCTGGTCATAAAAACAATAGGAAAGCATGGTGGTGCTGTTCAGGGTGAACGTTGCCTTGTGCTTATAGTCAGCTGGGATCGGCTCCAGCTTCCCTGCTACACAAAATGGATAACACTTGATGAATAAAAGGGTTTTTTTTAGATTAAATAGGTGACTCACTCATTCACCAACTCACTAACTTCTAATGTCATAAACCCTCATTTTTGATCACTGATTATCAATTAATAATAACTCTAATTGATCTAATTGGTGCACTAATTAATGTGCTTCCTCTGTTTGAGTCTCAGTTTCTGTCACAAATTCTGTCTAGTGTTCTCATTCAAGTATGCTGAGTTTTCCAGTGAGGTTACATTATCAGTGGTATGAAATGAAAAATAGAGTTGGGATGATGGGAAGTGTTGGGATGGTGGGAAGTATTGTGTAAAAAGGGGTATTTTGGGCACCTCTAGTTTTAATGGTGTAGTTTAATGGTGCCAGTTTCTGGAAATAATTATTAAAGTTTAACCTTTTTCAAAAGCTCAGTTTAGTTCAGCAGCTTATTGGATTTCCATTGGCGATAATTACACTTACACTTCAGTGAACACACACACACACTCACAGTCACATATTTTTTAAAGTTATGAAAGTCAACACTTGGGGAAAGTCTTCCGAGCTCCACACATGACGGCTACATTCATTTTCACCTCCATCCCTCAAGTGTGTAAATATTCCTCTCTCACTCTGACCCGTGTGAAATTGCAAACAGCGCTGCCTCTGGGACACCCTCACCTCACACACTCTGTAAAGTTTAGTGCGCTGTTAAAACCAGTCAGTCACTCTGCGACTCGCTCTCTTGCTCCCTACCTGTCTCGGTGACTATCTCTATCTCTCTCTCTCTCTCTCTCTCTCTCTCTCTCTCTCTCATTCTCTCTCTGTCACACACACACACCACACACATTGCTTCACCTTCTCTCATCCTCACTCGCTCTCATTCTTTTTCAGTTTCTCACCTCTCGGCTGTTCCAGTAGCACGCTTGCGCCCCCGCAATGAACCCCACCAGCGCAGGACTCCCTCCATGGCTGGTGGCATCGAAGGTGACCCCAAAAGGGCAATCCACAGAGGGGTGCGCCACAATCTCCCCCGAGAAACCCTTCTGCTTCCAGAACGCCTAAACAAACCAGAAAGAATATTTTTATAACACCTCTAAGAAGAAGAATAGACATTTCCTCACTAAAACAAAAAATGTGATGTTAATAAAGAAACATTTTCTTTCATTTATTAAGGTGGAATTAGTTTTGAATCCACTGGTTTTGTGATTTCACAAAACACAAAAACATGTCCATGCATCTGCCTAGTCAGTCTGCTGTATTATATCCCCGCCCATTCACCTTGAGGCTATAAAGAGTTTCAGTCTGGTCTCATTTTTAAAGAAGCACAATACACAGCAGCCAGTCACAACAGAGTTCATTTACATATAATTAAACAGGCTATTTTTGTTACTGTGCTTTTACAATAGAAGAAAAAAACCAAAGCTGGTCATAAAAAACAATAGGACAGCACGGTGGTGCAGTGGTGCTGTCCAGGGTGAATGTTGTCGTTTACCCATAGTCAGCTGGGATCAGCTCCAGCTTCCCCACTAACTGGAATTGATAAAGCTTGATAAATGAAAGTGTTTTAAAAGTGTTAGATTAAATAAGTGACTCACTCATTCACCAAATCCCTAACTTCTAATGTCAGACAACCCTCATCTCTTATCATTGATTATCAATTACTAATAACTAATTGATCTAATTGGTGCACTAATTAATGGGGTTCCTCTGTTTGAGTCTCAGTTCCTCACACGGATTCTGCCTAGTTGCCTCACTCGCCCGTTTACTGACCAAGTAACTCGCTCGCCCGCTCGCTCACTGACCAAGTAACTCGTTCACCCATTCACTGACCAAATAACTCGCTCACCCGCTCACGGACCAAGTAACTCGATCGCCCACTCACTGACCGAGTAACTCACTTGCCCGCTCGCTGGCCGAGTAACTCACTTGCCAGCTCCCTGACCAAGTAACTCGCTCGCCCATTCACTGACCAAGTAACTCGCTCGCCCGCTCGCTGACCAAGTAACTCGCTCGCCCGCTTGCTGACCAAGTAACTCGCTCACCCATTCACTGACCAAGTAACTCGCTAGCCCGCTCACTGAACAAGTTACTCGCTCACCCACTCACTGACCAAATAACTCGCTCACCCACTCACTGACCAAATAACTCGCTCACCCACTCACTGACCAAATAACTCGCTCACCCATTCACTGACCAAATAACTCGCTCACCCACTCACTGACCAAATAACTTGCTCGCCCACTCACTGACCAAGTAACTCGCTCACCCACTTGCTGAGCAGGTAACTCTCCCTCCTGCTCATCATAGTGGTGGGCTGATCTTTAGAAGAACATGTGCTTAGAAGAAGGCCTTGGCCATGGATCCAGAGGGAATGGGTTTTGTGCTGAGGTGGGGCAGTGATGGGCAGTGGTCGGGGGTTTCAACAGATTTATGATTTTTGCCTTAGCAGCAAATGACTCTAAATCCAAAGCATTTAGACTTTGGCCAAATTTCAGTCGTCTTCTCAAACTATCACGATTTAATACAACATCTGCAGCATGACCATTTACCTAAGCTAGGGCATGTAAGGTAAGAGAGAGTAAGGTAAGGTAAGAATGAACATACAGAAGACTTGGTAGAATAATGTTTTTCTTTAAACAAACTCCTCCCTGGGGAGAACAGCTTGGCGGGCCTACAGTTTTCCACCCATCCTCAAAGAGCCACTCCAAGCAAAAGTGTTCCCCTACATGGAAATGCCACCATGGATGGTCCACATGGGAAACACAGTCAAAGCTGCAGATGCACTTAAAGCTCATCCTCTGATCATGCTTGCTGCTCACTGACCAAGAGTGAAATCCCACATTGTTAAAGAAATACTTTGGCAAAAAACTCAAATTTTCTCAGTTTTCCAACTTTCCTAACATGGAGTTGATCAGACTGGATATATCTGGTATATGAAGTTTGCTTTTTGAACCTTGCAGTATAACTACATGGCTAATGAGGTTAAAATGCAATAGAAGCACCCACCCCATCAAGTATCATTGGGCAAAACTAACAGTGTGCATGCCTAAAATCTAAGCAAAGTTTGCAGCATGTCTTAGCTGACTGACTTGCCAAGGAGAAAAGGAAAAATTGTGTAAATTAGTTTTTTCTTCCCCTTGAAGAACTGCTTCAACACATCAGGGACATTCCCTGTCAAACACCTACTGCTCACAATGCAGAACTAAAGACAGTTACTGGAGAGATACCGGAGTGGGGAGCCTAGTGTTCTTTGGAATAAACATGCCTAAATTCATGCATTTATGATTATTCATGACACTCAACGTCTCTTGAGCTGATTGCACAACACTTTCTGACTCTCTGAATTACTGTGAGAACAGAGCCTTGATAGTTCAGTGTAAGCGATGTAAAATCCCTTGTCTTGCAGTTTGTTGTGAGTAAATTTTACACCCACGTCTACACCGAGCATACGCGGGGCGTTTAAAGCTCTGGCGCAGACATTGTGGGGAATGTTTATTTTGCCCAATTTAAAATAAACCCTTCCTGAATACAGAAAGCCTGATTGGGCATCCAATCTCTATGGCTTCCGTCCCAACATTTATCGTCCCCCAAGTGATGTGTGGGTGTGGTTGGTGCTGGTGGTGTGTGGGTGGTGCAGGTGATGTGTGGGTGGTGCAGGTGGTGTGGGTGGGTGCGGGTGGGGTGGTGGTGTGGGTGATGTCTGGGTGGTGTGTGGGTATGCGTCCGGATTGTGCGAGGGTGGTGTGTGGGTGTGGTTGGTGCTGGTGGTGTGTGGGTGGGTGGGTGCAGATGGGGTGTTGGTGTGGGTGATGTCTGGGTGGTGTGTGGGTATGTGTCCGGGTTGTGCGAGGGTGGTGTGTGGGTGTGGTTGGTGCTGGTGATGTGTGGGTGGGTGGGTGCGGATGGGGTGTTGGTGTGGGTGATGTCTGGGTGGTGTGTGGGTATACGTCCGGGTGGTGAGCAGGTGGTGTGTGGGTGCAGATGGTGGTCCAGGTGATGTTTGGATGTTGGTGCGGGTTGTGTGTGGGTGCAGGTGGTGTGAGGGTGATGTGAGGGTGGTGTGTGGGTGTTTTTTCCTTAACTTATTTTTGCAAAGGAATATGTGATCAATCCCACCAATCACCTATAACATTACAACCTTATGCCCAATATTGTGTGCTGCCAGAACAGCTCTGGTCCGTCGAGGCTTCCTTATTCCTTTGGATAAGATAACAGATGATCAATTAAAGTCCTTCTTGTAAAACAAGATCTCAGTGCATTGGACAAGAATGTCTAGCACTTCCCACAGATGCTCAATCAGACTGAGATCTGGTGCATTTGGAGGCCAGGTCAATACTCCTTCTCATGTTCCTCGAAACGTTCCTGTATCATTTCAGCAGTGTGACAAGGAGCAATATATTTCTGAAAACGACCCTTTCCATTAGGAAATACCATTGCCCTGATGTGGTGTACTTGGTCTGCAGGTAGGTGATACAGCCATGCTTGAAAATGTGTGACCCCTTTTGAATGTTCTCCATTTCTTCATGAATATGTACCTACAATATCATCAGATTTTATCTGCAAAAGTCCTAAAAGTAGATAAAGACAACCAATTTCAACAAATATGTCAAAAATGATACTTTATTAAAACTATTGAGGGAAATTATTGAAAATAATTGTTAGTGGCAAAGTAAGTCAACCCCTAGGATCACCAGTTTATTTGAATGTGAAGTGTTTTTAATCAATGGCTGGGTGCACTGTATTGTTTTTCAAACCAGGGGGCTATCAAAGTGTGGTCTTCAAAACACATGATCGTGGAAGTAAATTATGGTTTAAATAAAGAAGAATTATATGTACCTTAGAAAATGAGTCGTTTATGCTTATCAGGCTTGAAAAGGAAACAAAATGGCCTCTAGAAATACTGGACTGCAACAATCCAGTTATACAGACTGTGTACAAATGGAGCCATCATGGATGGAAAATGAATTACACCAGCAGATTTAAAGGAAAATGTCTCAAATGGATCTGAAGAGAAAGTGGGCCATGCAGCAAGACATCAGCCTCAAGCATAGACATTGTTCAACCAAAGAATGTTTTTAAAAGAATAAAATGAGTCAAAGTCCTGACCTTAAACCAGAGGAAATTGGTCCTGAAGTGAGCAGCTCATGTGAAGAAGCCCTTCAACAGTTGAAGGTGTTTTGTACTGAAGAATGGCCTTCAAACCAGTTACATTCATTACTCCACAATTGGTCAAACCAGATACTGAAAGCCAAGCTTTTGCTACTTGCAGGTCTTTAATATTTGAGCAATTTCCTCAACAAAATAATTGTTTAAGTATATTTATAAATATTATATTTGTCGTATTTGTGTATGTTTAGGGCTCTACCTTAGGATTTCACAAAATCTGATGAAGTGCTATCACTCAGGAACCTATACAAGAGCAAGACACTCAGACCCAGTCTTCTAGCCGTCATAGTTTGGCCCTCAGATCCTTAATCTCCTGCTTCTAACACATCAACTTCAAGAACTGACTGTTCACTTGCTCCCTAATATATCCCCCGTTGTAAAGACCACCTGTCAGTAGTTTGAATGTTAATTGCTGATGGGTGACTAAAGTATGGTGAGTACGTGTCAACATTTAGTATGTAAAGAATACTTACAGACTGTTAAGTACATAATGCGAAAAGGTCAGTGGTGAAGGAATGTGTGTAACGGCCAGTGAGCATTACGATATGACATTTAAGCAAAGGCACCGGGGAGTGTGGGTGACTACTGAGCCAAAAAAAGGAAAATAAAAAACAGACTGGAGAGAATTGAGGGATGGTGGAAGGACACAGAAAGAAAAGAAATGAGAAAAGAAAGCAGAGGAGGGTGAACAGGAGACAAGTCGAGCACAGGAAGGTAGAGGAAGGAAAAAGGAAAAGAGCATGGAGAAGATGAGAGGAGCGGGGAAGAATAAAAAAACTGTCACTCACAGTCGGATAAGTAATGATGAACTTGGTCATGTGACCCACAGGCATGCACTGTGTGAGGCGCTGGCGCTCCAGTGGCAGAGCAGGCTGGTACTGGATCTGAGCTGGAAAAGATAAAAGCAAACACAGTGAGAACACGGTCAGGACATGGGCTGGATGCAGTCAGGGCACAGTCAGGGCACAGGCTGGACACGTTCAAGACACAGTCAAGACACGGTCAGGACACGGTCAGGACATGGTCTGGACACGGGTTGGACACAGTCAAGACACAGTCAGGACATGGTCAGGTCACAGTAAGGAACACAGTCATGACACAGTAAGGAACACAGTTAGGATATAGTCAAGAACACAGTCTGGAACACAGTCAGGATATAATCAGGAACACAGTCAGGACACAGTCAGGAACACAGTCAGGAACACAGTCAGGAACACAGTCAGGAACACAGTCAGGACACAGTCAGGAACACAGTCAGGACACAGTCAGGACACAGTCAGGAATACAGTCAGGAACACAGTCAGGATATAGTCAGGAACACAGTCAGGACACAGTCAGGACACAGTCAGGACATGATCAGAACACAGTCAGGACCCCGTCAGGACACCGTCAGGACACCACCAGGACACAGTCAGGTCACAGTCAGGTCACAGTCAGGTCACAGTCAGGACATGATCAGGACACAGCCAGGACACAGCCAGGACACAGCCAGGACACAGCCAGGACACAGTCAGGACACAGTCAGGACACAGTCAGGTCACAGTCAGGACATGATCAGGACACAGCCAGGACACAGCCAGGTCACGGTCAGGACACAGTCAGGTCACAGCCAGGTCGCGGTCGGGTGACGGTCGAGTCATGGTCAGATCACAATGAAGTCACGGTCTGGACACAGTCAGGTCACTTTTACCAACTTTTTTTATATTAAATAAACGTGAACATTGATGTGAATGAGTGAGAAGGTGGGCTTTGCTTTTGGGTAAACATTAAATAGAAGATCTCTGGAGGGCAGAATGTGAAGAATGACAGAAAACCCTGAAAGAGAAAAAATCCAGAGGAAAAACCTCTCTATTAACTGTAAGAGAGACACTGAGAAAGAGAAATAGGGAGAAGTAAAGAAAGAAAGGAAGAAAGGAGGGGAAAGGGGTCAAAGAGGCAGTAGAGAGAGAGATTTAGGGTGTGTGAGGGTGTGTGTGTGTGTGTCTCAGTAAGGTGGGGGAGGGGAGGGGATGAACAGAAGGGTTTTGCTAAAAGTAGAAAGAGAAAAATAGCAAGAGGAAGATGAGGACACCGATAAAAAGCGGAAGAAAATAAAGGACAGAATAGAGACAGTGGAGTGTGGAGCTGCAGAGTGAGGACACGGAGGCTGGGTGAGGAGGGAGGGATAACTCATAGCACTTTGATCAACCCATCTTATCGATCTGAGTGCCTATCCTTTCTAATCGGACAGCACTTCGGCAAATTGAATCCAATGCCCCAGTGACTGGCTCTCCATGAAATTGCCAATCTATAAAAGAATGGGGTGATTTAGAACTACTACCTTGTCTGCTTTCTTAAAAGCCATAATTAAAGCTCATCCATTTGGAGACTGTAAGTGTGGACCAGGCTATCTAATAAGTTTATGTGTGGTCCTGAGGGTCCACTGTGCCCACACCTATCAGGAAACACTCAGTGTGAGAATGACCTTGTTTCAGACGTGCGCTGTCACTGTCGCTGTCGCTCGTACCTCACAGCTGCCAAAGGTTCACTTCCTCCTACACCCGTCACTGTGTACACACAGCAGCACTGACCAAGCCGAGACCTGGGAGGTGCTGCCCAGAGTGGGTCACACACAGCAGCACTGACCAAGCCGAGACCTGGGAGGTGCTGCCCAGAGTGGGTCACACACAGCGGCGCTGACCAGACTGAGACCTGGGAGGTGCTGCTCAGAGTGGGTCACACACAGCAGCACTGACCAAGCTGAGACCTGGGAGGTGCTGCTCAGAGTGGGTCACACACAGCGGCGCTGACCAAGCTGAGACCTGGGAGGTGCTGCTTAGAGTGGGTCACACACAGCGGCGCTGACCAAGCTGAGACCTGGGAGGTGCTGCTCAGAGTGGTTCACACACAGCGCCACTGACCAGACTGAGACCTGGGAGGTGCTGCTCAGAGTGGGTCACACACAGCGGCGCTGACCAGGCCGAGACCTGGGAGGTGCTGCTTAGAGTGGGTCACACACAACAGCGCTGACCAAGCTGAGACCTGGGAGGTGCTGCCCAGAGTGGGTCACACGCAACAGCGCTGCAGGGTTTTCACACTTTGATTTTTCTGGACAGGACACTGGAGAATAGTCCACCAACCCAAATTATACAGTCAATCTGTCATGTGGCTAGAAAATGACCACTGATGAAGGACTGGAGGACAAGCAACACAAACTTGTGCTGCATCTTCAATAACTTTTCATCTGAGAGGAGGACCACCAGGGGAGAAGTGTCTAACAGAGTGGACAGTGAGTGGACACAGTGTTTAAACTCACTACCGTGTTTGATACGCTGAATGCATTATTGATGTTGTTGTAATTATTAGTAAGAAAAATAATTATTATCAGGGAATGGCTATAGTGTTAAAATCCTGTATGTTAGGAGTTTCCAATTTTGCACTCTCCTGACCATGAAAGATCTGCCTGCACTTTGTACTAGCTGCTATGAATTGTTTTGCATCAGATATTACATAGAACGCAATGCAAATCTATGTAAGTTATTATTACAGTGAGGAATGGAAGGCTGGACCAACCAGCAAGCAATAAGTCTATGAGGCCTAATTATTTCTGATTCAAAGCACTTTGAAGAAAGTGGAGTTTGAAATAACTAATTCTGAAATTGTATTCAGTTTTTAGTTTGTGAATGGAACTAAAGGCTAGGATATTTTATTGAGACTGGAATAAGATTATATGATGTCAAAATTCATTTAATTGTAAGGGATTATCCTAATCCAATCTCCAGAGCATTTTTGACACAAAAATCCCTGAAAGGAAATAAAAATATCCCAAGGAACTCCCCCTCATTGCCCACCCATGAGCTCAGGTCCATTAGTGTTGCTTTGTTATGCAAAGTCTTTGGGAAAAGTGACTAGAATGTGGGTTTGAACAGTGGAAAGCAGTGGAAAGCACGGGTGGGGCACAGACGTGCTGATGAAAATCTTCTGATACTACAAAGTAGTCAGTTTGCAATGTGGTCAACACATACACAATTGTTTTTTTTTTTTATATATATATTTTCATTATATTCATGTGATAACCACAAAATTTATTTTACTGCTACACATCTTCAGATGGAATCCTTGCTCGGATTTTAAAAAATATTTTGTTTTAAGTCAGACAGGTGCTGTAAATAAATTTCTTTGTGGCAGAAGACGGTTAAAATGTAGCTGTAATTATAACTAAAAATGAAAATAAAATAAGTATATCCTAACTGCCATGTACTTTGGAGCCAATTCATAAAGCATGTGGTTTTCAGCAGTCACTACGTTGGCTAGACAAAAATATATAAGTATATGCAAAATTTAACCATTAAAAGACTAATTGCATCAGTTGATGATCATAAAACAAATTCACTGCTATTTCTCATTGAAGTTCTTGCTACAGAAATCTGAAAAATTCTGACTTATTTGTTTTATCATTCTTGAAAAAAACGTGGTAACACAAACTTAATTGCTGGTGAAATGGGGATGTTACAGCAGAATATACCTAGAAAGACTGAGCGTATCAATTGATGCAATGTCAAATGAATGAGTCTAAATAGCAGAGTCACAATAAATCAACTACAGTCAACTACTAGTGTCATAATGTTCAGTAACTGGTACTGGGTCTTTCTGTTGGTTTGGCATTTGAATCTTGGGCTGTGACTTTTTTCTCTTCATGTCTAAACTTTGTGAATGTAATTATGAGTTTGATATGATAATTACAAGCACATAAGCAATGTCCTGCATAGAAGCCTAGCTCCATACATTATATTATATGCATTATGTCTTATAAAACAGTATGCAGTATGACAATATAAAAAATCAAAACACTTCACGAGTCACGAACAACGCGTGTGCTTTCTTCACGAGTAACGAACAACACGCATGATTTCTTCACGAGTCACGAACAAAGTGCATGTTTTCTTCACGAGTCACTAAAAACGTGCATGTTTTCTTCACGAGTCACTAACAACGCAAGTGCTTTCTTCACAAGTCACTAACAACGCACATGTTTTCTTCACAAGTCACTAACAACGCGCATGCTTTCTTCACGAGTCACGAACAACGCTCATGCTTTCTTCACGAGTCACCAACAACGCTCATGCTTTCTTCACGAGTCACCAACAACGCCCATGTTTTCTTCACGAGTCACGAACAACGCAAGTGTTTTCTTCACAAGTCACTAACAACGCGCATGCTATCTTCATGAGTCACGAACAACGCACATGTTTTCTTCACGAGTCACCAAAAACGCCCATGATTTCTTCACGAGTCACGAACAAAGTGCATGTTTTCTTCACGAGTCACGAACAACGCAAGTGCTTTCTTCATGAGTCACGAACAACACGCATGCTTTCTTCACGAGTCATGAACAACATGCATGCTTTCTTCACGAATCACGAACAACACGCATGCTTTCTTTATGAGTCATGAACAAAGTGCATGTTTTCTCTACGAGTCACGAACAACACGCATGCTTTCTTCACGAGTCACGAATAATGCACATGTTTTCTTCACGAGTAACGAACAACGCGCATGCTTTCTTCACGAGTCACGAACAACGCGCATGCTTTCTTCACGAGTCACGAACAACGCGCATGCTTTCTTTATGAGTCACGAACGGCGCGCATGCTTTCTTCACGAGTCACGAACAATGCGCATGTTTTCTTCATGAGTTACGGACAACACGCATGCTTTCTTCATGAGTCACAAACAACGCGCATGCTTTCTTCACGAGTCACAAACAACGCACATGTTTTCTTCACGAGTCATGAACAACACGCATGCTTTCTTTATGAGTCATGAACAAAGTGCATGTTTTCTCTACGAGTCACGAACAACACGCATGCTTTCTTCACGAGTCACGAATAATGCACGTTTTCTTCACGAGTCACGAACAACGCACATGCTTTCTTCACGAGTCACGAACAACGCGCATGCTTTCTTCACGAGTCACGAACAATGCGTATGTTTTCTTCATGAGTCACGAACAACGCGCATGTTTTCTTCATGAGTCACGAACAACGTGCATGCTTTCTTCATGAGTCACGAACAACGCGCATGCTTTCTTCACGAGTCACGAACAACGCGCGTTTTCTTCACGAGTCATGAACAACACGCATGCTTTCTTCACGAGTCATGAACAACACGCATGCTTTCTTTACGAGTCATGAACAAAGTGCATGTTTTCTTCACGAGTCACAAACAACGCGCATGCTTTCTTCACGAGTCACGAATAATGCGCATGTTTTCTTCACGAGTCACGAACAACGTGCATGCTTTCTTCACGAGTCACGAATAATGCACGTTTTCTTCACGAGTCACAAACAACGCGCATGCTTTCTTCACGAGTCACGAACAATGCGTATGTTTTCTTCATGAGTCACGAACAACGCGCATGCTTTCTTCACGAGTCACGAACAACGCGCGTTTTCTTCACGAGTCACGAACAGCACGCATGCTTTCTTCACGAGTCACGAACAACGCGTGTGCTTCTTCACGAGTAACGAACAACACTCATGATTTCTTCACGAGTCACGAACAAAGTGCATGTTTTCTTCACGAGTCACGAACAACACGCATGCTTTCTTCACGAGTCATGAACAACACGCATGCTTTCTTCACGAGTCATGAACAACACGCATGCTTTCTTTACGAGTCATGAACAAAGTGCATGTTTTCTTCACGAGTCACAAACAATGCGCATGCTTTCTTCACGAGTCACGAATAATGCGCATGTTTTCTTCACGAGTCACGAACAACGCGCATGCTTTCTTCACGAGTCACGAACAATGCGCATGATTTCTTCACGATTCACGAACAACGTGCATGCTTTTTTCACGAGTCACGAACAACGCGCATGCTTTCTTCATGAGTCATGAACAACGTGCATGCTTTCTTCACAAGTCAGGGGGTGGCAGCCATAGCCCAATGGTTAGAGAAGTGGGTTTGTGACCGAAGGGTCCCAGGTTCGATTCTCGGGACCGGACAGCAGGCTGAAGTGCCCTTGAGCAAGGCACCTAACCCCCAACCGCTCACCATGTACGTTGCTCTGGATAAGAGCGTCTGCCAAATGCTGTAAATGTAAGTCATGAACAACGAGCATGTTTTCTTTATGAGTCACGAACAACACATGCTTTTTCACGAGTCATGAACAACGAGCATGTTTTCTTCATGAGTCACGGGCAATACACATGCTTTTTCACAAGCAATGCGCATGCTTTATTTCACTAGTTACGAGCAACACCATGCTTTTTTCTCAAGCAACGTGAAAACCAACAGCGGTTAAATAAGGAGGCGTTTTGTGCGAAACTAGGTGCTGCATCAATTGATGCATACAGTCGTTCTAGGTATAGCGAATCAGCCATCATGCTAGTGTTAAGCAATACACTAATAAATCAAAAAACACACTGCTACATACAGGAATGCATAGAGAATTCATAAGGAAACATACACTCTGATTGGCTGCTGCTAACCTGATGTAATCTCGCAAGAACAGTGGGTCCCCGATGCGTCACGTAACTTGCTTGTGGTCCAATTGTTGTGAGCTAATTTCTCATCTTGTTTTAAACCCTATGATGGTTCCCAAGCACCCTGAATTGTGTGGGAGGAGTATTTTAAGGCTTAAAATATAAATTAATTTGTATTTATAAATTAAATGTTTTTTCTATATTTCACATATCGCTGATGGGTGTACCTACCTCTGTGATAGGCAGGGGATCACTGTACATAATTTTTGAGGGACAAGGCATGAATTCAAAGATAAATAAGTGCAGTGTAAAACTGTATTTCCTGATCTTAGAAAAAATTCATATCGGATTAGGTTCCAGTATTAGCAAATACTCAACAATAACTTACTTGAGGGGGGGACATGATCGTGACATCCCTAGTAATAATGTAACTACATGATAATGCGTAATGTAAATCACCTGAAGAGCAAAACGTTGGTAATAACTCCAGACATTGTGAGATTAATTGCTTCTCTCAATTTGGCCTCCACTTAGCTCAAAACAAACAGGGCCTGGTATATCATTAATGCAGTAGCGAAACAACAAGAATTGTTAATTTATGACTCCAAGGGGTTAATTAGGTCCTGCCCACAATTCAGCGTCTCCAGATGGATGCTGTAAACAGGCTGTATTTGTACCGAACATGGTCATTAATGTAGTAACGGACACATGTTATTATCGTGGTGGACGCAGTAGTGTGAAAGACAGTGGAAGTGGGAAACCTTCACTTGAAGAAGATGAAATGAGTTCATAATCAGTTAGCCTGCTGGCTGGGGTGGCAGAGGGTGGGGTGGTACATGGTGGGGGTGGGGTTAGTGATGGTGCTAGGCTGTAATTGTGGGTAATGCTAATTTTCACTCCAGTCCTGACATTTCAAAGCCGGTTGAAGAACATGAACACGGCTCGGCACGAGGAAGGCATGGCGGGCGAAAACGGGCTTCATGAAGCGAAGGCAATCAGACAGATAGTCTGATTACATTCTTCTGTCAGGAACGAGAACAAACGATTTGGCTTGCTAATTGTACGTGGAGCGCTGTTTAGCATACCATTACTGCTCTCCCTACTGTGTCCCTCTCTCAATGTCTCTCCTCTCTCAATTTCTCTCTTGCTCTCTCACACTCGCTTGCCCTCTTTCCTTTGCCACTTCTCCACCTGTTTCTCTTTTTCTTACTCTCTACCTCTCTCTTCCTATCTCTCTCACAATGTCTCCATCTCCCTCTCTGACTTTCCCAATGTCTTTTTCTCTTGCACTCTCGCTCACTTACCCTCTCTCTCTCTCTTTTCTTTGTCTCTTTCTTTTTACCCTCTTTTTTTCCTCATTCTCTCTCCTCCTATCTCACTCCTTCAAAGTCTCCTTGCTATCTTGTACTCTCTCACTTTCCCTTGCACCCTCAATTCCCTCCCTCTTTGTATCTCTCTCTCTGTCTCTCTCTCTCAACCTCTCCTGCCCCTTTTTTTTCCTCTCTCTCAAGGTCTCAATCTCTCTTGCACTTTTTCTCACTCCATTCTTTTTCTGTATATATGTCGGAGTCTCTCTCTCTCTCTCTCTCTCTCTCTCTCTCTCTCTCTCTCTCTCTCTCTCTTCCTCTCTTTTTCTTTCTCTAACATTTCCCCTTAACTCTATCTCTTCATCTGTCTTCTGCTCTTTCAGGGCCTCTCTCTTCCTCCCTCCCTCTCCTTCCTCCCTCATTTGAGCCAAGCAAACTGCTTGTAATTTGCAGGCATCTTTCCTTGTATAGCACAAGGAGCCGCCAAGCAGTGGGGTGTAAAAGTGAGTCTGTATTAATAGAGCATTTCCTCAAATCAGTATCACTATCCATGGCATTGGTCAGGAAACAAGCAGCCAGAGTAATGTGAGTCAGAGCTATAATAAAAATCCAGAACACCAGGCGAGGAGAAGGTAAAACTGGAAACCTGCAATAGTCAGTTCCTGTGTTCCTCTGTTTAACATCCAGTGCTCATGTCCTGTTTCTCAGTCTGTTTTCTTCTTCTTATTAAACTATTAATCACTACTTCCACCATTGCTGCATCCCAAACAGGTACGGCAGTAACTATTCTACTGTTGCAGTGTTACAGTGGTCAGCACTGTAGCCTCACAGCAGGAAGGTCCTGGGTTCGATCCCTGAGTCATGAAGGTAAGGTAAGTGGGTAATGGGGTGGGTAGGAAGGTAAGCAGGTGGGTACAAAGGTAAGATAAGTGGGTAGTTAGGTGGGTAGTGGGGTGGGAAGGAAGGTATTATCAATTATAATAATAATAATATCATCATCATCGTCATAATAATAAATAATAATTTTTAGTAGTAATATTACTTTTATTATTACTGTTATTAAGACTAATCTGGGATTAGTTTGCATTTATTGCATTTACAGTTGCATTTATTAAAAATATGTTTTAGGTCAAAATCATCTCAGATATATAATGAACATGTTGCAGGCATCAGGCAGCGATTTGAACCATTTCACATAACTAATTCTGTGAGGGAGCTTTTAGAGGCTTTAAACTCAGACGTCTGGTTCCATTTACCACCACTGCGAACAATTCTAACTTAGCAAGGTTGTCTAAAATGAGGCACTTTACATGAAACCACTTATAGCTTAATAACTTAATTATAGAGAAAATTTGCATAATGCACAAACAAAAACTACCAAAGAATATCTCATCTCACAGGCATATACCTGTAAAAGAAATGTTGAAAGGTTCTTTAGGAAACCCAAAAGTTTTATTATGGTGTCACTGAGCGGTCACTGTAGTGTATAGTACATCATGTCAAGGGGTTTTGGTTGTACCTAAATGTTTAAGTATTGGATCCAGCTCGAACCTTAATGTGTAGATCCAGGATTAAGGTTTAACCTAGAGGTGTAGATCCTGGATCCAAACTGAACCTACAGTAGATGTTTAGGTCCCAGATCCAGGCTCAATCTAAATGTTTAAGTCCTGGATCCAGGTTGAACCCAGATAAACCTAAAATATTTCACCTCATAGACATTTCCCTTTACAAGAACTGCTCTTTAAGCCACTAAAAGTATTTTTCTATGGTACCAGTGTAAAAGAACCTTTTTGGTACCTTTATTTTATAAATGACTAACAAGCCCAGTCAAGGGCCGGCGACAAATTGAGCAACATCTCTAGTTTAGGCAGGGTTAGCGAAGCGTGGAGGATGCATGGCTCTTATCGAGCGTGAGGAGATCCCTCTCTGGCAGTCAATCATGTCCCCCACTGCTGAGTGACAGAGAGACACCAGCCGCCTGCTTGTCTCAGCACCACTGGGATGGAGCCACCTTCATCTTCCACTAAACCGCTCGTCCGAGCCGTAAGAGCGCATACCTCTCGCTTTAATCATTAACGTCCCATTCCCTCGCTTTCCCGTCTGCCTTCCTTTCTACATTTCTCTTACCCCCTATCATCCCTTTACCCCTCATCACCACCCCATCGCTCTGGCTGCTGGCATCTCGTCACAGAGGTTACCAGGGCGACAGTGCGCAGCAGGACGGGGCTGAGTTTGCATCGCTCCAGGCTAATGGAGCAGAAGAAGCATTGACGTTTTCTACAGTACTGTTCTTCAGCTCTCTGCCTTTAGGGACTTTAGACAGGGTGGAAATAAGGAGCTCTTCCCACTTCTATAATAAACGTGACTCCTCGTGTTAGATGGTAAATGTGAGAAAAGACACTTAATTAATGACCCAGAAAGCAGCCACACTTAAATCAAAGTACCTCAGTCCTTCAAGGCTTTTCAGAGATCTTGGGACTTAAATACCTCAGGTCACAAGTAATCTGTGACCTCATATCTGAACTCAACGTTCCGCTTCTGTTTGACAGGGAAGTAAAAACGATTATCACAAAAAATGCATGACATAAAACTTTGTAATCAACATTTACATAATTGTATACCACGAGCTGGTTCACATTCAGTACACTAAAATAATCTTGTGTAGATCCTGGACCCAGGTTGGACATAGATTTGTAAGTCCTGGATCCAGAATCTACACATCTAGTTTAAATCTAGATATACATACCTGCATTTTACATTGATCCAGGATCTACATACCTGCATTTTACATTGTTCCAGGATCTACACATCTAAGTTTAACCTACATCCAGGATCTACACATCTCAGTTCAACTTGGATCCAGGATCTACAAATCTAGCTTTACCCTGGATCTAGTGTCTACACATCTACACATCTAGATTCAACTTGGATCCAGTATATACACATCTAGATTTTAACCTGGGTCCAGGATTTACACACCTTAGTTCAACCTGGATCCAGGATCTACATATCTAGTTATAACCTGAATTGAGTATCTACACATCTAGATCTTAACCTGGATTCAGGATCTACACATCTAGATTTTATCCTGGGTCCAGGATTCATACATTTCAGTTCAACTTGGATCCAGGATCTACACATCAAGGTTAAACCTTGATCCAATATCTACACATGTCTGTTTAACCTGGAACCAGGATCTGGGCTCACCACCAGGTGTGACAACTGTGTTTCTTGGCAACTATAACCATGTTGAACAAGTTCTAGATCCAGGTTAAACCCAAATGTGTAGGTCCTGGATCCAGTTTGAACCTAGATGTTTAGATCCTGGATCCAGGTTAAAATCTTGATGATATAGATATAGATTAAGGTTGAATGAAGATGTGTAGTTCCTACATCCAGGTTGAACCCAAATGTATAGGTTTCAGTTTAGTCTAGTGAAGAAAATGTTAGTAGTGAGTATATGTCATTATGAACACACCCCATCACACAAAGTGCACCACAATGAAAAGTATGGTGGGACAGTACCTGCCCAATGAAGGCACCTTTGTATAATGCCCAAAATGGGGCATGAACCCACAACCCTGAGCTTAAGAATTTCATGCTCTACTGACTAAACTATTCAGGGATATAGGCCCCTAAACTGAGCCAAGGTCTAGGGTTCAGGTTAAACCTTGTTTCCTTAAAAAAGAACATTACCAAGTAGTCTGTTAAATTATGGACTACAGCTGCTTCAAAAGCCTCACAGCAACCTTCACAGAAAGAATAAAAACATCTCGCCTCATCTGGTTCTATCCCATACTGAAAACCAAGTTATAAGTATCTTAATCCCAATACATTCATGGCATGCTCTTGGAGTACTTGGAAATAACATTAAAAAAGTGAGTCAAAAGCACAACTACAGTCAAACCCTGTTAACTCGCCCCCCCCGTTATCTCACCCCCGTTATCTCGCCCACCCCACCTCTTGACATGAAAGGCTGCAGGACAGATTTGGTGAGAGGCGGGATTGGTGAGCTATTGTAATAGGGTAACCATTACAATAGATCAC